>PKRV01000308.1:188232-227288 GCA_003709505.1 Hyphantria cunea
TTGCCCGCCGCCGCCCGCGCCCGCGCGCCCTCGCCCTCCGGCCTGCCGCGCCGCGCCGGCGAGCCCGCGTCGCGCCGCTGCCGGCCCGGCCGCGCGCCCGCGTCCACGGGCGGCACGCGCGGCGAAGCCGCCGGTGACTCGCTGCGCGCGGGCCGCGGGCGGCCGCGCGGCGATCGGTCCCGCGGGTCGCCCTCGTCGCCGTCGTCGCCCTCGTCGCCCTCGTCCGCCTCGTCCACCTCGTCGACCTCGGCGACCGGCGACGACGACGACGCGGAGACGGATCCGGAGCCGGTGGAGACGGCGTCCTCGTCGCCGCTGCCCGCCGGGCGGTCTTCCGTCTCCGGGTCCGCCTCGTAGCCGTCGTTCGCGACGCCGGGCGTCTCGTCGACGGGACGCTCGAACGTCTCAGGCTCCAGCGGCGGGGCGGGGTCGTCGGCGGTGGCGAGTTTGGTCCGTTCGTTGTCCTCGGAGGAGCGCTCGTCGTCGTCCTGCGCGCCCAGCACGTCCTGCCGCCAGCGCTCGAAGGCGCGTCTCTCGGCGGCGGGGTCCGGGGGCGGACGCGGGGGCCGGCGCCGGCGCGCTGGTGGCCGCCGCGGCGCCGGCTGCGGAGGTGCCTGGAAACGCGTCCACGATATCATTTTATACAAAGTTTTCATTACAATATTGAGCAACAGAAGACATCTTCAAGATTTTACGCGCTTCGATTAACCTCGGTAACCGACTCACTCGAAGAAAAGCTATAAAAGAAACTACTTAACACTAGTTTAGTCTGATGTCGTAAGGAGGGTTATGTTTTCGAGTGTGTATATATATATATATTTCTTTGGCAAGCACCTATATGTGAGCGGTGTCAATAGATTCGTATGAGTCGTGACACATGGTACATCAAAATTAAGGATTTTAAGAGCCAAAAAGTAATCTCAAAAAAATTCCAAATTCATCGAGTGTGTATCAAAATAAAGAATTTTTAACGAATATATATGTAAAGGAATAAGATTTCGCGCCCTGCTCTGTCGATACAACAGTACCCTACTACCTTCATATACAACTAGATGGCGTAGTTTGACAGATAGCTGTCATGGTTAAATGATCAAGAATAAGTGTGAAGAAAAAGAAATTAACAAATTTATTAAGAAACTTTAAAAGTCGGTTCTTTGTCATATGTTTAAAAAAACTTTAAATGTCGTTTAAATAATCCCCACTAATTGTCTTATAAAACGACATCTATAGTCAAGAAAAATGGAAAAATTAAGGTTCACATTCGCAGTATTAACAACAAATAATGGAAAAACAAATGTGATCTGCATAACATCAATCGAAACACCCCATGGACTTGGATTTGATTTGCCGGATGAGTTGAAACCTGTAAATAATCATATTGGGATTACATCTTCGAATTTTTATATAAAAATCGACTACTACTACTTAAAGACACGAAACTTGTGGATTCCATTAACTCCAGAATTGAGAAAAATATACTTGGACGAGAGTGAAAACGTACAATTTGGTGAAGATGTCAAATAATAATGACACGGAAACTGTGAATAGAAACGTAGGAAAAATAGCTGAAAGATTTTTACTATATCAATTTTCAGCAAAAACATCCCATGTTGACCAATGGATTAATGAATTTGAGAGTGAATGTGCACGTTTTGTACACGATACTGAGAAAACAGGATACTGAGAAAATTGAGATTTTTAAAACATTTGTTAGAAAAACAATAAATAAATACGTTTTAACACACAACGCCAACTAATCCCGAACTATGCAGAGCTTGTACTATGGGTACTAGATAACTGATATGTTATATTACAATATATATTATATTAATATATATATACAATGTTTAGATAGTATAAAAAATGCAGGTTTAAACATACTGATGGTTATGAGAACAAGAAAAACCATTCTAAGAATGTAAACAATACTGTCTTGGATGTGGAATTAAATGACAGTGATCAAGAAACGAATACTAACAACATTAATTAAAGTGAAACCAACATTGGAAAGAAAGTTTATATAAAGACATTTGGTGTATATGGTTCAGGCTCTAATGTGTCTTTGATCAACTCAAAATTATTAAAACTGAAAAAGGAAGACAAAAAGAATTATTGCAACGCAAATTTGGTAACAAATAATGGTGTTAAAAGTACAAGAGGTGTGACAACAAGAAAAATAAAAAACTTTGATATAGAAAAAACATTGATGTTTATATTGTAGATGAAAATAAATTTAAATATGGCTTCCTAATTGGATTAGACATCATAAAAGAGTTCAATCTGATTCAAAACGAAAATTTAGAAATCATACAAAAAAAGAGAAAGCTATACAAACAAGGAAGTACCCGATACGATGGTATGTTAAGATACTGTAGTTTGTAGTAAAACTACGTAAATATTCGCTTCAATAAAAACTTTGTATTGTCAGAGCAACACAGTAAGTTTTATTTTACCGATTCCTAATATTGCGACTAATTGTCTTGTGTTTTATATATAATAATAACACGTCGGGTTTTATTCTTTTAATTATTCATTACTTGTTTTATTTGTTAATAAGTATAGCTATACCGCGGCTTATTATTGAGAATATAAGGTTACATACGTATACCGAACGTAAACTGAGTATACAATTTTGTGTTGTATTCGTGTAACAAGGGAATAACTAAATAGAAATACGGCACATTATCAAATAGTAGTACATTGAAAAAAAAAACAGCACAACAATTTTATTGATAGTTGTATTTTTTGTAAATAGCACTGGTAATCCAGTGCAGTTTTTCTAAATTGGGATGACATTGAAATTTTATTGCATCCATAATTCACTGGTTAAAATTCGACTCGAAGGACCATACAGTCGTGTGAATAGCTATAAATGACCGAATTGATTTCAAGATATCTCTACAAGGGATTGATTATTAACGTAATCGATAAAAAGGGTTAACCTAAACCACTGCTGGTTCGACAAAATAATGTTAACTCATCGCTATGAAACTTATAATAATACGTACACAAGGCGATGCCTGATCGCAAATTAACTATTATTTCAACCGAATTGCGTTGTACCGTGTTATAATTAAAATTTATATTTCACGGTTAGACCGTATTAATATTGATCACCGATGATTTTTAAAGCAGGTTTAACGATATTCTATTAGTACTGAGTCGTGTGTGAGGATGATAGTTCGGTACGTAGGAGCGAGCCGTACCTGAGGTTCGTGCGCCAGCGCCCGCAGGTCGAGCGGCTGGCGCGCGGCCGGGGGCGGCAGCGCGGGGCGCTGAGCTCGCGCTCGGCGCAGCTCCCGCTCGGCGTCCAGCGCCGCGGCCGCCAGCACCAGCGCCAGCGCCGCCAGCGCCGCCAGCGCGCCGGCCGCGCGCAGCGCCGGCTCCCAGGGCGGCCGGGGCGCCGCGCCCCCGCACTCGGCCAGCAGGCGCGCCGGCGCCGCCGCCGCCAGCGGGAAACTGGCTCGCCCCAGTTCCGACCTGCGATATCGTGACCCCGTCACTCGGAGCGGTCTCGAGGAGGCGAGTTACGGTACGCCGGGCCTCACGACGACACGCGAGGCGTACTCACTTGAGCTGCAGCGTGGCGGCCACCTTGGCGAGCGTCCAGTCGGCGGAGAAGGCGAGCGTGAGCGGGCGCGACTCGTTGGGCGCGAGCTCGAGCGCGGCGCAGGGCGAGAGGCGGAAGCCGCGCGCCTGGCACGCGTGGCCCGACACGGCCCAGGCGCGCAGGCGCACGCCCACGCGGCCCGTGTTGCGCGCCAGCAGCGTGCGCCGCACCGAGCCGCAGCCGCCCACCTGCGCACGACGCCCTTGCGTCATATGCTATCTAGCGACATTCTAACTTCACTGCTTACGATTCCACGTGCGGTTTTTCGTTAGATTACAGTGTTTCAAAGTAAAACCGATACATCACATTCTGTCGAGCTGATCGATCGGTCTTACGGTAGGTCGTCCGATGACTTTAGAGTTCGGTTAGGTTAGAACTTCTTTGATTAGTCATAGATTCATTTCACTGCCACGATAATTTTATGTAACTAATTCTAAAGCTGCGAGGTATTTTCAACATGTAATTGATTTGCCATCACAAAAATACTTTACATTCGGTAATAAACGAATTAATAAACAAATATGGCGACGCGGGACTTGTTCGACCGATCAGCGCGCGAGATGTCGCTCACCATATCACAATTTGACGGTTTCACTTCGATAGATTGTAATGGAACTAAAAATAATACGTTGAATTGTAAACGGCATGTCTTGCGAGATAGAGTCAAGTTTTGACGATCTCTGTCACCATACTCATTCTGAATTCAAACGATGCGACATGATTAGATTGGTCTTCTGCGAGAGGGTAGCACTGATTCTTTCGAACCGTTAGTTCATTAGACTAGAATAAATCCAATGCAACCAAAAGTTAACTGGAAAAATGTGTGTCAGCTTCGACGTACGATCGGACTTTATATCTTGTGGCTGGTCGTTTTTGTACGTTGCGCACTTACACTACGTTGAACGAAATGCGCAAGCGCCATGATATTCACCGAAATTATGCCGTCGTTCACGCCATGTCGGTTGTGAGAAAACTGTTCTCATTAATTAGCGTTCTAGGGTAGTTTTAATAGACGACATACCGCTAAAGCGCTGCAGCGTATCGCCTCACTTTTACTATACACCGCGGACTAAACATGGAAATCGTTTCTTAAGGAATAAATTCACAAAATTACAATTAGTGACAAGACTACCCTTTAAACGTTAAATTCATTGTTTATAAAACTCTTACAAACAAGTCAAGTAACTAGTTTCCGTTCAATAGCGGTGTTCTTGAAAGAAACATTACCGTATGTTATTTCCGTAGCAGTTGAAATTTCTAGAAAGAACTAGAAAAGCGATAAATATTCAAGTCGGGCATCGATCGGGACGATCGTTTTGAATCATTTAAAGGTTTTAAGAGCGTCTCTAATAAAGTCTAGGTTAAAGTCATAAGGCTCAGTTCTCAGATTATAAGAACTGTGAAACGTAAAATACGATTCACAGGCGACGGGTTCAATGCGCACCTCGAACAGTAGCGGCGCATCGGTCCCGGGCCGTCGGCCTCCGATCTCGAAGCTCGGGTACGCTCCGCGGCCCGACAGTTGGAGGCCTTCCATTATCGTCAAATTATTTCTGGAAAATCGTACGTATTAAAAGTCAGATTAAATAAAAAAAGGTCGAGATGTAATTCGAGTTCAACGGTCGTAAAAACGTAACCGTCGTATTCGTCACATACGAACACGCAGCGCACACGAATCGGAAAAGACCGCACCTCAGGTAGAGGTAGGCGGTGAGCGGCGCGGCGAGCGCGGGCGCGAAGCTCAGGCGCAGCTCGAGCTCGGCGGCGGGCGCCAGCAGCAGCACGTCGAGCGCGGCGGACGCGTTGTGCGCGCGCCACGTGCGCGCGGCGCCGCGGAGCGCGCGCCACTGCAGCAGGCGGAAGGCGCCGCGCGCGCCCGCGCAGCGCTCCGCGCGGCACGCCGCCGCCTCCGCCAGCGCCGCGCTGCAACACCGAGGGCACGCGCTTAGTCGGACCTTCGCCGGGCGCGAGCCCACCGAGCGGCGGTACTCACAGCGCCAGCGGCCCGCCCACGACCGGCTGCACGAGCAGCGGGTGGCTGCCGGAAGGGTTCCGCACTCGGATGTTGAGCGGCACGGCGCCGCCCACGCCCGCCAGCCCCGCGTCTCCCGTCGAGACGGCCAGCCGCGGCCACCGCGTGCTCACCGACCCCGCCACCGGGATCTGTGGGGGGCGAACGGCGTCACTCGTGGGATACGTCTCGTGCTATGTCATTCCTTTCGGCGTACTATTTTTTTCTCGCTTTATAATTTGCGATCGCGCTCTAAACAAAAGAGCACAAGATCACGTACGATCGGTTAGATCGACGGCGACAGATTATCAGTGAAGGAGAGTGCCGAGAGGGGCGCACCTGCACGACGTGCGTGGTGTGCGCGTGCAGCGACACGTTGAAGGCGCGCGGCTGCTGCACGAAGAGCGCGTGGCGCGCGCGCTGCAGCGCCGCGTCCCGCTGCAGCGCCGCATCATCCGGCGCCGCGCCGCGCCGCTCCCACGCCGCGCCCTCTGCGGACACAGCGCTCCGTCACTCGCCGCTCGTCACTCGCCACTCGCCACTCGCCACTCGCCACTCGCCACTCGCCACTCGCCACTCGCCACTCGCCACTACGCTATCTGACCACTACACGTATAGCAGCACGAGGACACTCGATGAGTAACCGAATGTATTGCTCAGCGCAAAACCGTTCTACGGATTCGGTTCTTTTTTTCATTTCGTGGAGGCACAAGAAAAGTTTATAGAGAGAGAGAGTGTGTGTGTGTGTGAGAGAGAGAGAGAGAGAGAGGGAGAGAGAGAAAGAGAGAGAGGGAGAGAGAGAACGTAAAATTGTTGGGAAAATAATAAAAACTACACCTATTTATTTTTTCTATTGAACTGCGACAGACCAACCTCTGAGGACAGAGAGACGTCTATCGGAGCGACCAATAATAGATTCAAATAAATTAGATACTTCAGACGATACTAAATATTTGCCCATCGATGTAATTTAATCGCTGAGCTGTTTATTAAACATGAAGACGATTACGCGTCGTAAAGGACGATCGATAAAGATCGAGACGCGCAACACACCGGGCGTGTCGATGTCCAGGCCGGTGTAGCAGTGCGGCTGGCAGAGCTTCTCGGCGGCGAACACGACGGTGCCGACGGTGTTCCGGCCGCTCGACACCTCCGACGAGCCCTCCGTGCCGGGGCTGCAACGCACACATTCGCTCGTATTCAACCGTTCATCCTAAACGAATTGAAGGGTTCACGGCTAAGCGGTAACTAGTGGCAGTCCTATACGAATCAGTCTATGACTGGACAATCGTTCCAAACAAATTGAAACGTCTTCGCGTTTCGAATTTTCGTAACGATTATTACTCAAGTCCCTAAAACACTCCAACGAGAGTATTTTAACAAAACTTCGATATGGTTAAGAATTTAGTACTCCGGTTAATAAGGTTCGATGTTAAAAAATCGGAATTAAATAGTGTCGCAGTGTACTCAAAAAGCCGAAACCCAAACTAAATTAGACATTAAGGCTCGGAGATTTAAACATATACTTTTTAATTATCGTTTTCTACTTCTTACATTAAAATAGTTACCACCATATGAGGAACTATAATAATGCTACAAACCATGATTGGCTATCGAAGTAGTAGATGATGCAGCGGAGTAACTCACGTGAAAGAGAGCGCAGGGTTGTCCGGCGGGAGCGTGACGTCGGTGACGCGCATACTCAGCGACATGCTGCTCTCCAGCACCAGCGGAGATGACGCCCAAGCGTACTGAACAACACAGAATATCATTTTAATTGATACTTTTTTTTATAACTTTTTGTGTATTTTAAGAAATAAAAGAGACTTTTATTTCTTAAAATACACAATAATAAATTAATTATATTGACGGAATGAATAGTGCTGTAAGAAATTATAAGTTTATTTTTTACAAGCTTTTATTTAGTTTCACCTGTTCCGATGTTTGTCTCGAAATAAATCTTGCAAGTTAAATTTCATGGTATATATCGACGGCAAAAAGCGGAAATATCGTATTTAAAAAAAGACCCACATCGGATGATCAGTGTTATATTATGTAATTTGATGATTTTCACCGCGGGAGAGCTACGCTTCGGCATGAATGAACCGTCTCGACCGGAGTGATCCCACGGCCTCACTGAAAACCGGTATGAAACAGTACTTGTGCTGTGTTTCACCGAATGGGTGAGGATACCGAAGGCCCACAAGCCCTCCACGATCATGTATTTCAAAAATAAATTGATACCCCAGGGTGTTACCAACTGCGATAACATTGGAGAATTCCTCTCTGGGCGTCCACGCTCAGGACACAACGTGCCTGAACGTCGATGCCCCAATTGCCCCTCGTGTTCTGGGGAGGGCAAAACTGCGATCAACCACGCTCGGGGTAGGAGCAGTAACATCACGGCAAACCTTACCACGCTGGTCGTGGACTTCTGCAACGTCAGGAGATTACACAGTAACCTTGAACCTGTCCATCACCACCTCGAGACAGCAAATCTAGCATATCTCTTTTTGACCGAGACACAGATATCGTCTCCAGCGGCCACATCCTACCTCAGCTACCCTGGGTACGGATTAGAGCACTCATTTATGTTTAAAGCCAGAGTGTGCGTGTACGTCAGAGACGATATCAACTCTCGTCGCCTCAGTAACCTTGATGGCGGGACCTCTCCATCTTATGGCTCCGTGTAGACAGCGACGACCATCCCCGCGTCTATGCGTGCCTCTATAGGTCCCACAGCGGTGATGCTGAAACTGACTGACTCATCGAGCACATCCAGATGACTACAGACCTCGTGCAGCAGCAGATCCCCTCCGTAGAGGTCATCGTACTCGGCGATTTTAATGCTCACCACGCCGGCTGGCTTAGCTTCAGTAAAACGGATCATGCAAGATCTGTTCACGACTTCGCTCTGTCATATGGCCTCACACAACTGATTACCACGCGAGTCTCAGATGTGGATTGTTGGATCTTCTGCTGGCTTCTCATCCGGACGGATACCACGTATCCGTAAACGCGCCGCTTGGCTCCTCGGACTATTGCCTTGTCCGGAGTACAGTGCCTCTCACATACCGCGATCGCGAGTTGAACGCAGCCGTCGTGTGTGGCACCATAAGTCAGCAGATTGGGATGGGATGCGGTCCTTCTTTGCGTCCTACCCTGGGAGACAGTTGTGCTTCTCGCCGGATAATCCCAACAACGCTGCTGATTCTGTTGTTGATGTTGTGCTACAAGGTATGGATCTTTTCATTCCATATTCTGTGGTCACCATTGGTTGCAAGTGTCGGCCCTGGTTTGGTCCTTCTTCCAAAAAAACTTCTTACCAAGCCTGGACTGACGCAGGTGCGGTACAGGATCAAAATACCAGCGTTCTAAAAAAGAAGTACAACTTAGCCTTAAGGTCCTTCAAAAGAGACATTGCAAAGGCGAAGTCTGAGCACATTGCTAGCATTGGCGAGAAGCTTGAGCGTCTTCCTTCGGGAACTCGAGCATTCTGGTCTCTTGCCAAGGCTATCAAAGAGATTTTCTGTAAGCCATCCCTTCCACATTTGCACTTGGAAAATAATCCGTTGGCCTATGACGCAAAGGAGAAAACTGTCAAAACACTTTGCGTCCAACTTGACCTTGGATGACGGGGAATAGAAGCCGCCTATCATACCGCGGTGCGAGAGCCGTATACTGGATATCCAGTCTCACCAACGTTCAGAGCGTTTGGCACTTTTATCCCTGGACATCCATAGGTCGAGTGGCCCTGATGGAATCCCCCCTAAAGTGTTAAGGTGTGCGCTCCCGAGTTGCGGTTTTAACGCGTCTTTTTCGGCTCTCCTACTGTTGTGGCGCAGTCCCGACATCATGGAAGGTAGCTTTTGCCCACCCGATCCCTAAAAAAGGTGACCGCTCTAATCCATCGAACTACAGGCCGATAGCTGTAATTTCCCTCTTCTCCAAAATAATGGAGTCCATTATATCATATATCAACAACCCATAATGTCTCACTGCTGGGCTCGAGTCTCCTCTTAGGAGAGGGTTAAGGCCATACGTCCCCACGCTAGCCAAGTGCGGGTTGGGGACTGGCAAGAATACGTTGTGGCTACGTAAATCTTGCCGTTGGATGTTTTTAAGCTGCCCAAAGGCCTCCAAGCTTCACGACTCAACTCCTACGGTATCTAGAAGATCATCATCTTCTTATTGACCGTTTAGTACGGCTTCCGTAAGGGTCGATCGGCTGGTGATATTCTGGTATACCTGACACATCGCTGAGCACAGGCGATAGAGACTAAGGGGGAAGCCTCGGTAGCTAGTTTGGACATTGCGAAGGCCTTGGATCGGGTCTGGCACAAAGAGTTTCTTTCGAAACTCCCTTCTTAAGGGCTACCCGAGAATTTATGCGATTAGGTCACCACCTTTCTAGCAAATAGAAGCATAAAGGTCGTAGTCGACGGTGAATGCTCTGACTCCATATCTGTGAACGCCGGTGTCCCGCAAGGCTGTGTGCTATCGCCTACTTTGTTTCTTCTCCATATCAATGACGTGCTGTAAATTAGCGGCATTCATTGTTATACGGATGATAACACCGGTGATGCCTTTTATACCGCCATTTCGCAAGACTTTTGTAAGTCACCTTTTGTATTATATTTTGTTGCCAAAATAAATATTTTTCTTTCTTTTTTATTCCTTCTCTCATAATTTACCATGGGGAGAGCTCCGGGGAATCGTTCGGGCCGATTCCTGCCGCCTCTTTCCGACATTTTCCTTCGCGACAGTAATTTCATCGCCATCATCTAGACGGTTGGCAGTTCACAACTTTCAAGGAACTTTCTGCCTCGCACAACAAAACTCTGAAACGAACCGTCGCCTGCGGTATTCCCGCAGGTAGGTCCGATACGACCTTCAAACCTTCAAGAAAAGAGCGTAGTCCATGTTGAAAGGCTGCCATCGCACTCGTGACGGGCGGCGGGCGGCGTCTGCTCGCTCGCCCCCTACGTGAGACAAGTGAGCTATGGATAGGTAGTGCATGGGGCTAGGTGCGGCAGCGATAGTTACGGGCGCGGCGCCGAGCAGCGCGAGCGCGGGCGCGTGCAGGCGGCCGGGCTGCGCGGCCAGCTCCACGCGCGCGGCGCTGCGGGCGGCGGGCGCGCGCGCGCCGGGCGCGGCGGCGCGCAGCTGCACGAGGCCGCTGAGCGCGCCCGCGCGCGCCGGCGCCACCACCGTCAGCCGCATCCACGCGCGCCCGCCCGCCTCCACGCACCGCTTCAATAAAAAATATAAATTCAATAAAAATTTAAAATTAAAGGAGGGAAATTGAAAATTGCAAAACGCGTCATTGTTGGTAGAATCGAAATGTGGCGTCGATATTGATTCAACGAAATTATCGAACTCGAAATTCGAACTGTGTAAGTAGTGTTTGTGAGAGAAATCACTTTCCATGATTTTTCTATAATTAAAACTATAGATAAGTATAAAGTAAATGAAACACTGAATAGTGGACGAAATAACAATGACGTCATTGGTTGTGTCAAAGCGCACGCAAAATTGCAGCTTTTAAATATTTCAAAAATAAAGTGTATGAAATTTTACTTTGAAAATCAATTTGAATATTTTCAAGACATTTTTATTTTAATTAGATTAAGAAATGAAAAATACATGCATATGCCCGATTGTACTCATTAATGTGAAATACGAATATATTAATTTATAAAAGTTAAGTGCTTGACTAGGTAGTAAAAACCAATAACATCTCTCTTTTCATTCATTTTTATACTTTCATCTCTTGTTTTTCCAATTTACACGTTAGGTGAGTCAACAATCACAAATCGCATATTATTTGCCGCAGTCGGCTACCTTGACTAGGCTTTGACGAAATTCCGCACGTGAGACGGTGGCTCGATTAAAACGACCGTATCTAAGCGAATGAACTATAAACAATATTTCTGTGTCACAGGAGACTTTAAAATTATATATGAAACAGATACAAAGAACACTCCGATTTCAAACAACAATTAGTAAATTAAACAAAGTGTTGTTCCATGTAGAATTTGAACCCTCAGCAATCGGTGTGCACTCGGGTCGGGTTAGGTAACGGTACCGACAAGCGATGGACAGTAGGGTATACTGACACAAGAGTGCGGCTCGGGCGGGGGGTGCGGCTGCACGGGCTCGGCGCAGTGCGGCAGGCCCAGCTGCGCGCCCGGCAGCGCCAGCAGCAGCTCCAGCACGCACAGCGCCGTCACGCCGCGGTTCACGAGCGCCGCCGACACGCGGCGCGTGGACGACGCGCCCAGCGTGCCCAGCCGCAGCGTGCCGTCGGCGGACTTGGGCCACTCCCACTCCTGCACACCACAACGTTCTTTTACGCTAACTAGATGGCGCTGTGCCACTCCTGCGAACCGCGACTTTGTTTCGTTACCGCACTCAGTGTAATACTCGCCCCGAATCACAAAAGGCAATTAATAATTAACAGCTTGTCAGATTAGCAAATCAAATCACAGTGGTTTTATTTGTGAGTCAAAAAACCCCTACTGTTCACATCACATTAATGCTTTATGGTAAGGTATAAATTTTAAGTACAACAATGCTGTTACGGCTCTCGACACCTCGCAAATGAAAACGCTTACCGACACTTATTGAAGTTGTTTGTCTACCTTTAGGGAGACTGAACGTCATTTGATAACGTTGAACATCCACGTAACAACTAAACTAATTTCCATTTCAAATTATGAGTAAGTTTATTTAATATCTGCGAAATACGGATATTTTACACGCCGCATGTTATAACTTCAAGACGTTTGCATTTTCTAGGACTCAATTTGGGAAAAATAGCGATACAAACTAAATAACTGTTTTTTTTTAGTACGGGAACGTCAATCTGCCAACGTTGGCCGGGTTACGTGAGTAGTTGGCATTTCAAATGAATCATCTTCATAATAAGGGCGGTGGCCACGTACGATGTCGAGGCGGCCGCTGTACAGCAGCAGCGGCAGCGCGTAGTCGCTGAGGTTGGTGCGCAGCACGAGCTGCGCGCGCAGCGGCGCGAGCGGCGCGTCGCTGCGCAGGCGCACGCGCCCCACCACGGCGCCGCCGCCCTCCGGCACCGTCTGCCCCGCCGAACTCTCCACCTGTAGCGACATGCACGTGCATACTCATTATACTGTCCCGGCCATCTATTGTATATACGCCGACCGACGGAGTGACGTATATCCGTCAGACATGATCACCTCGCGTGCTCGGAGGGACCTGTCTTTGTGTTGGAGGGACGTGACCCCGTTACCCCCATCCTTAAGTCATCGGTCCACACCCGACACCTATCCCGAGGAACACCAGACGGTTCGGTCTGTTACTTTTACATCACCATGTCAGCCCTCTCACTGTAGTCATCGATTAAGGTTGTGAGAAATGAATAAATAAATTTTAACTTAGGTGATTCATTTTGGAACTAACTTCAAAATATTGTTCAACGTCAGGTCCAAAGTCGATCCTGGAGATGTGTACGGGCACGGGGAATTCGTTGCGCACGCGCACCTCTCGACTCCTCAGCGCATCTTCGCGGTTTGACGTCACAAAACTGTTTATGATAAAATTGTAGGCGATCAAATATAAACCTGCTAATTTTGTATTCATTTTGCATATAAAACGATTAACATCTTTTTTTTTTATTTCAGTATTAAATATGTCACACAATCGATTTACATAAATATAATAAACTAACCACTATGCAACACAACTGAAAGAAAGAAATGAAACAAATTAAAACAGTATGCAGCTTCAAGTATTAATTGCAACGGGTTCATTGTATAACGCACTGACATGTATTCAGGCATTCTCTTGGAGCGACTACGATGACGAGCGTCGTGTACTCACTGCAGCGCGTCGGGCGTGAGCAGCAGCGTGCCGGGCAGCACGCGCACGCTGTAGGGCACGGCGGCCCGCCCCAGCGCCACCCAGCCGCCGCACCAGGCCCCGCGCCGGCCCGCCGCGCCCTCGCCCCCGCCGTACCCCGCCCACATCTTGCCATCTGCCGGTATCACACTACGCATGAGCCGAACCTTTCATATTCTATCGTTACACAACTCTGTGTGCGCTTACCGTGTCGTGTACCTTGCGATGTGTAGAGAACACCTAAATAATATTAATACTTACAGTCGAGGGTGAGTTGCGCCGCTTGCGTGAGCTGCTGGTGCGGCTCGAGGTACGAGCGCGTCAGGGATACGTAGACGCCTTCCGACTTCACTCCGGCTCCTGCCGAGCAAGTATATGGCAAACGACGTCATAAATATTATAAAACATTATATCGGGTGTTTTTTACAGAGGTATACAACTTTAAGTTGGCAACATTTTTTTAACTGGCGGCCATCTTGTCAGTCATCAAGTGATTTATGTTTAATTTGGATTTGTTTGGCATTTCAACATAAATAGTCTGAAGCCTGAACAACGCTTCCAAATTGTACAAATTTATTTTGAAAATCGTGGTTCTGTTCGAATTACGTATCGCGCACTACATCCATCTTATGGTCAACATAATCGCCCATCAGAGCAATTAACTCGATTAACTATGGAACGTTTTTGCACCACGTTTACTAGAAATGATAATACGCATCCACAGAGACGTCGTACAGTACGTACAGAAGAAGTCATTGCTGCTGTAGAGCGTATAGCGTAGAGCAAAACCCGAATCAGTCGATCCGCCATCGTTTACAGGAACTGAATATATGTCCATCGACTTTATGGAAGATTTTACGGAAAGATCTTGGTTTGCGTGCTTACAAAATTCAACTCCTGCAAGAATTGACTCCACGCGATCATTTGATCATTGAAAAAGAAAATTGCCGTTGATCCCGATTTTTAAAAGCGAATTTTGTTTAGCTATGAAGTTGACTTTTGTTTGAATGGATACGTCAATAAACAAAACAGTATTTGGAGTGACGATGATCCTCAAGTGTATGTTGAAACTCCGTTACATCCAGAAAAACGGACTGTTTGGTGTGCTTTATGGGCTGGAGGAATCATTGGTCCGCATTTCTTTAAAAACGATGCTGGTCAGAACGCCACAGTCAATAGTGACTGCTATAGAGCCATGAATACTGATTTTTTCGTTTATCAATTGATCAACCATGATGCGCAGTAGTTGTGGTTTCAATAGTATGGCGCAACATGTCACACAGCTCGTGCCACAATTGATTTATTGAAGCAAACGTTTGGTGAATTTGCTTCCAAGATTGTAAGATTTAACGCCGCTAGACTATTTTTTCTTAGGATATGTGAAGTCTCTAATCAACGCCGGAAGCCCGAAACGATTGACCATTTGGAGGACAACATTCGCCGCGGTATTGCCGATATATGTCTACAAATTTTGCAAAAAGTCTTCGAAAATAGGACCTCCAGACTAGACTACGTCAGAGTCAGTAATGGCGGTCATTTGCCAGAAGTCATGATTAAACTATAATGTCAAAAGATATTATCTTTCGAATAAAGTAATTTTCATATCAATAAAAAAAAAACATTTTCAGACATGTTAACACGCAACGACATCTAGTCCCAAATTAAGCAGAGCTTGCACTATGGGTACTAGATAACTGATATCAATACTTATATACTTTTTTTTTGTAAATACATACATACTATACATAGAAAACACCCAAACACCGAAACAAATATTTGCAGATCATCCAAACATTTGGCCCGACTCAGGAATCGAACCCGAGACCTCTTGCACAGTAGTCGCATTTGCAACTACTGCGCCACAGAGGCAGTCATCTTTATTTTATTTCATTTCAAAAGTTCTAGACCTGTATAAAGAAAGAACACCTGTGGTGTGCCGGATCATTGTAAATAAATGACTAGAAGTTGTATATAATAATATCGACATGAGACTACGAAAAAGTGGCGTGAAATTGGCGAGGCCTATGTCCGGCAGTGGACTGCGATAGGCTGATGATGATGATGAAACTACAGTCTAATGCAGATAAAGATGTTCATACATAACGTTGAACAGTTATCAACAGACATGTTTCGATTTGCCCTTTTCAAGTCAATCAATGACTCGATTTCGTTACAAAATATAATATATATTTGAGAATCATATCAATATCACATAAGTATATAAGAGATGTCGAACATCCTTTTATGATTCACAATGTAGATCTGCGTGCAACAAACATAGTGTACATTTGACATCGCGTTTCATGCAAAAAATATCGGTGTATGAACCAGTCGTCGTAGTGATCGCTTCGGCCAATCATTGAGTAGTGCGGTGCGGTTACCGTTTCCATTGGCGGTGCCCTTGGCGTCGCCGTCGCCGTTGTGGTCGTGCGCGTGGTCGTGCGCGTGGTGGTGCGCGAGCGGCGCGGCGGCGCAGCGCGGCGCCCACACGGCCGCCTCCAGCGCCACGCCCGCGCTGCCGCTGTTGCCCAGCGAGATGTCCAACTGGACACAACACGGTTTATCACTTGCGGTACGGAGGATTATTCGCAGAGTTAGTAACTGAAGCCCAATTTTTAAACAAAAACCACGCTCATAACATTCGCTCAGAAACAAACACACGAGTGAAGTTAGTGAACACACTCATCATAAGTATCTATACATATTGACAATAAATATATTAAGTTGATTTTTGTACACTTCGAAACTCGAGGCACATACACACGATACGATACACGATATAAATGGCGCTTCAAAAATTTTTCGCGTCAGTTTTGTTCATGATATTTCAGTAACCCGATCATAATATGCCGTATCGAGTCAGGCAGAGTGACACCAGTCGCATTGTACAATCAAATAAGCATTCTCGCTTCAGCTTACTGTTTAAATGAATTCGATTAAAGATTATTCCGATATTTCTGGCAACTCTTAGATTCCTAAAAGCAAATCAAAGGGATAGCTCGTTTAGGTGTTTGAGAAAGAACCGCTGTAGAGCCCGTGAAGTATGTGGTGGAAGACAGCGTAGTTACCTTGTCGACGGGGTCCCGCGAGCCCCTGGTGCGCAGGCGCAGCTGCAGCGGGCTGGCGAACTCGCCCGGCGCCGCCGAGCGCGCCTCCACGCACACCACCAGCCCACCGCCCGTTATGTTCGCCTGGCAAGCCACAAACATCTCGTCACTCGACCGTACCGTCATTACACTTGTGGTCTCACTTTCTCCATTCTAATTACTCCTATTGACTACCTGAAGACCATTCTCTGTGCGTTTAAGTGTATTTACTCGTTTTTTTTAAACTAAACGTGTTATTTAGAAGTTCTTATTTAAATGTTATCATATGGGCATGGCCAGCGAAGCGGAAACGGGAAAAGGTTAGTCAGCTTCGCCTTTGAAAGCAAACTCGGGTCTATTAAATGGCTTTTACAAAAAAATGGACGTGGATGTCACCCAGCGGCAAGTAGTACAAAAAACAGATATGATCAGTTTTTTTAATGGAATAGGGGCAAACGAGCAGACGCATCGCCCAATGGTTAGCGATTACCGCCGCCCATGGACATCCGTAACACCAGAGGCACAAATGCGTTGCCGGCCTTGAGGGATGGGGAGGGGGATGAGAGAAAGTGTTGGATTATGGGCCTCCGGTATCCTCACTCACTCAGTGAAGCACAGCGCAGGCGCTGTTTTACACCGGTATCCAGTGAGGCCGTGGTATCATGCCGAAGCGTGGCCCTCCCAGTATAACAAGAACCAAATCCGAACTACACTTATTGGAAACAATGATATACTTCTCAAGAATCTAAATACCGCAATGAATAAAAATACTAAAACAAATTCTACATCAATTCAGAAACGCTATGATGGTATAATATATTCACTTTAAAAGGAAATCAAAGCTTGAAACCGCCATACTACAGAATACTATACCAAAGACAAACGACAACACCAAAAGAAAAGCAACAAAAAATAACGACAGAATTAAGCTCAGTACCGGTAATACTTGAAGCACAAACTGACAATGCAATCAACACCCCAAAATCAGACAAAGCACCTGGATCAGACCAAATATCAAACAATAGCTAGTGATTGCTCCCATACTTACAGAACTTTCAATGACATTCTATTGCCCGAAACTATACCCAATGACTGGACAAAATGAACCATAGTATTAATCCTTAAGAAAGGAGACAAGGGCGGTATGAACAACTATCGACCAATCAGCCTAATGTCAAACATCTACAAGATATTCTCAAAGATAATTCTATCAAGAATTGCCATCACTCTTTATGAAAACAAACCTAAAGTATTGGACGGCTTCCGAAGTAAGTTTTCTATAACAGATCACATTCATGTCCTCCATAGTATTCACTGATTTCAATAAAGCATTCGTTTCCTCAAATCATGACATGATATCATGATAACAAACAGGTGAAGAATTTCAGGCGTCATACAAGGCGACCCCATTTCACACAAGTTGTTCTCCGCATTTTTGGAAAGGGTTTTTCGAAGTCTCGAATGGGAAAACTATGGACTCAACATTTATGGCGTTAAACTCAATCAACTACGTTTTGCAGACGATATCATACTGTTCGCAAAAAAGCCAGAAAATCTAACAGACATACAACAATTGTCAGATGAAAGCGCTAAAACAGGCCTGTCTATATATATATATATAACACTTTGAAGATGAAAATAATGACAAACTCATGAAAAACAAAATCATAGTTAATAACGAAGAAATAGAGTACGTCAGCGAATATATATATATTTAGGCCAACTGATATACAATGAAGACACAATGTAAAAAGAAATAGACAGAAGAATAACAAACAGCTGGAAACGGTTTTGGTCTCTGAGTAAAGTGATGAAGGATAGAGATATGTCTATCAAAATTAAAAGAAAAATACACGACACATGCATCCCCCCATGCTTATTGTATGGATGCCAAACATGGGCACTAACTGAACAACAACTTTAAATAACTACAAGTTTGTCAAAATGGAATGGAAAGAAGTATCATTGGAGTCAGAAGAAGTGACAAGATGACCTACAAAAAATTAAAGATAAAACCAAATTGAAAAATATAAGAGCACTTTTTACAAACGTCTGAAATGGAGATGGGCTGGACACATGCTAAGAGAAGGAAAAGAAAAATGGACGAGAGTTGCGACCGAATGGCACCCGAGAGATGGAAAAAGAAGCAAAGGTAGACAAACCAAACGTTGGGAAGACGACATAGAAAGGACGACTGGTCCAGAATGGACAGAACGAAATGGAAAGCTTTACAAGAGGCCTTTGTCGGAAAACAAACAGAATAAAAACCGGTTACCGATTACAAGTTATTTTTTAACTTGAAACCAATTACTTTAAGTTAATTTAAGTATATTGTTTAGTAAAGTTTTATTTGGTAATAAGTTATTTTATATAACTGTTAAACTACAGCAATAAAGGCTTATTTTATTTTATTATTTAAATGTTACTCTGTAAATTTCAAATGAGATTAAGAAACCAGTGTCATATTAAGCGATTTGTCTGAGGCTTACCCCTACTACTACTTGATCGATACGTCACTATTTCCTTAACTTGAATGGTTTGCAGGACTCATTATGTCAGTCAGTAGTATAATCATTTTAGTTCAGCTAAGATACTACTGCCTACATTATGTTAAAGTGAAATGTTGCTTGTGGACTAGGGAGCCTTTATTAAATTGTTGACTATTTATAATTTATAAAGATTTTAAAAAAATACTTTTGAAACAAATTCTGCTTTTGCAAGCATATGTTTTGTCAAAATTCGTATGTTCATAAAATATACTAGTGGTATAAAAAGGTACGTATATCTGTTATACAATCGATTCTGTGCATGATCGCGTACCTTGATCCGTATGTACGCAGTGAGCGGCACGGGCTGTGCGTGGTGGGGGTGGTGCGGTTGCTGGGCGTGCTGGTGCGGCGCCAGGCGCAGGCGCACGAGCGGCCGCGTGGCTCCCGGCGCCAGCGTCCACGCTTCCCGTGGCGCGGCAGAGCTCCCGTCCGGTAACTGAAGCCCTAGCCATGAACCTGATGAGTATACTTCGCTGACCTGCAACGCGACCAAGCCTCTTTATATTAATACAATATACAATATTGTGCCCTACACAAATAACTTTTTCCGATTATATTTTATATGGAACTCAGATGCGAGTCATCATCATCATCACCAGCCTATTGCAGTCCACTGCTGGACATAGGCCTCTCCAATTTCACGCCACTTAGTTTAGATGCGAGTAAAGAATGATTATTCAATCCCTCGGGAATAGGCACCTTTTTGAAATGAAAGATATTTATATGTCCTATCTGTTTATACCTATGGCATCATGTGTGCAAAGGAAATAGACAAGAAGACAAAAGAATTAAGAAAAAATATCATTCAATTCAATTTAGAATTTTATTATAAAACGAAATTGAAGAGAGGTTTTTTAAAAACTCGAAATTGTTTGAGCGGAAGAGCTGAAAATTTATTAAAGTTTATGATAATCGGTACATTAGTTAACAAGCAAAGGTTTTAAAAGAATCTTTACATTCCATTTATAACAAGTTATGTGTGACGAACGTTGTCTTTACAAACACGCATCCACAACTACAGAAAGTGCCAAAATATGGAACTCTCAAAATTCAAGGTTAATTAAATGTTAGGCTAGAATTCATTATAACTTACTGCAAATTTAAAAGGAATTGTAAGATTCAACGATATGAAAATAGCCGCAGTAGTTAAAATAAAAATATTGCACAATTGCCTGGGTAATTAAGCGTAAAAAATATTTACTCTGCACCTTAAACAAATGCCCTGAAAGTTTGTTTTCGTATAGCACTGTCATCCAAATTAAAAAAATTAAAGTGAGTGTATTCTTTAAACCTTGAATCCATTTAAAGTTAATAAAGACAACATAATATGTTTTAACCGGCATCTAATATTACTATTAGTTATATTAGTATTATTAATATTATTATTACTATTAGGTGTTTACACAATGAAATTGCCGTTTTTCATACATATATACAGGGAATATACAGTCGGTTTTTAATACTATATTTAATTAATCAAAGTATGGACCATTATTATCTATGCACTTTTGCCATCTCATAGGTATAGAGACCGGCACGTACCTTGGCCAGGTTCGTTAGATGCGCAGTGGTCGTGCTTTAGTTCTCTGGTGGTTATCGGGACGAGGGGATCGTGGTAGCACCGTGCCGAGCAAGCGATTGGTGCGCCAATCGCTTGCTCTTGGCTTGCGACTGTGAACACTGAATACAACTCAGTGCCCAAAGTTGTTTTTAATGTTCTAAAGTAAGATTTTGTTAGAGTGTTTGCTATTATATTATTACATAGTTAAGATTTTTCTTACTCGAGATTTCTCTCGGTTCTTCATACTAATTCCCGCTCTGAAACTTTCAGAGAAGAGGAGGTTCAGATTCCCTCCAATTTAAGAATACGGTGTCCTTTAGAACTATATATATATATAGTATGTATTGCTGCTTATTTTTGTAGTATATGTATATTTGTGTATAACGTATTTGTGTATCTATGTTTACTTTTAGCTACCACACTTGTTGTTCCTATTACTATTGGGATTATTTCTGCTTGTGTGTTCCGTAATCGTGTTTTCTCTGTTTTAAATGAGTGATAATTGAGCTTTTCTATTTCTTTTCGTCCCATGTTGTAGTCTGATGGCATGGTTGTTTTCTGCTTTATTTATGTATATTGTGTGGTCTACTTTGTGTTATAGTAACGTCTGTTTGTAGCGATTTCTCTCGCATTTTTTTTGTAGATTCTTCCTCTTTAACTTGTGGTTGTGTGAGTTATTCTACCCACCATAGGTTAGCGACTGGGATTTTGTGTTTTTGCAAAGGCTCCAAAGTAGCTTTTAAGTTTAATTGTAACAAACAAAAAAACCGAATTTGTCCTCTTTATAATATGTAAACCTAGTTTAGAGTTCTTAACGCTTAACTGATCATAATAATAGTACACAATATCGCCTGTTGGTTACATAACAAAAAGTTTATTTCAGTTCGCACTGGGTGCCTACTGTTATATTAATCTAGGAGTAACAATCCTAAAGTTGTCTAAATAATTAATCTGAATATTTAATTTATTTCTGTACTATAAGAGGAGTAATCCACGTTCGTACAGAAATAGTATGTTAAATTAACCTAGAACCTGGTATAGATACCTATCTACTCATATATAAGTAATTAAATAGATTATATAAAATGTATTGTTAACACTATATTTCACGTTAGACATTGTGAATATATTTCACCTAAGATTTTAGATTCAGGATATGTCTGTGTGTACCAGTCAACGCGCAATAACTAACTACAAACTTTAATTAAGAAACCGAGAATTTCGGTAACAATTATTCTGACAAGTAGCCAAATATCAATAAAAATGAAGATAGAGATCCAAAGATAGAATTAATTACCTGTATGGTTTGATCGGTTGGGTTGTGCATCGTAAGCAAGGGCTCCACGGTGGCGTTGATGGGCACGCGCACGCCGACCATCGGCCACACCCCCCACTCGCTCGCCACGCCCACCGCCGACACCTGACGTCACATGTCACTCACTTAAGTACGGCTCTTCGCACTGCCACGCATCACACACTGTCATATATCACGCTGTGCAGTCTGGGAATGCGTTGTTCTTATGTTGCTTTTCTTATAACACGCATAGACGCATTCCCACGTATTGCTGCAAATCATACAGTAGCGTAGAGCAGGGTGTGATTCACCTTATTCAACAATAGGGAATATGCATGGTTTCTTTATATTTTTTATTCTGATCATTTACGTCTCTATTACGTAAAATATAAATAGGCTTGAAAATAGTCCAACTAATTTTCAAAGTGAAATTTAAAACACTGCCTAAATTTGAACTATTCGTGCCTCCATTTTGCGCGCGCTTTTGACACGGCCTATAACGTCACAGTCATTTCGTGTTTGTTTAATATTCAGTGTTTCACTTACTTGTTACTTTATACTTATTTACATATACAGTTTTAATTGCTATCAAAATCATGGAAGAAGTTAATTTTATGTTTGTATGTCCGGTAACATTGATTTAACTTGACAGTCTAAATATATTTAACTGATTACCATATTTAGCGAACGCATACGTATGAAAATAAATACATTCATTTACATAATACACGTACAATATGAATAATGAATAAGACACATACATATTACAGACTGACTGCTTGCTGTTGAGCTCTAAACTCTTGTTTTCCGATTTTAAAGACATAACGATCCTTCAGAAGATCTAATGTCCTTATACTTATTTATGGTCTCATGCAGTATAGGTTTTTAACAGACTTCAAATAAAAATAAAAAACAAACAAAATCTAGAAATCAACAAATCTTTCAAATTTTAAAAACTGGTACTCCCCGTGTGGTCCCATTTCAATTTGGTCCACTTCTAGAACTCGTTTATTTTGTAATGTTTTTAAAACAAGCATATTCTGAAAGCTTCTCAGTAAAGTTTTGAATTGGTTCCTTCAAAATTTGAGTCTCATGTTAAGAAATTAGTATTTAATAGCTAAGGAATACCTGAAACCAAACTTGCACCAACCCAAAATTTGCATAGAAATGTATACGTCTTTACTAAAGAAAGACCTACGTCCAGCAGTGGACTATTGAAAGCAAGAGCTTTTTTTTTTTATTCGTATCGTCGACAAGAGTCGACGATACGAATAAAACAATACTCACGGGATATTTATGCACTCCTAGTGACGTGTGTATGTAGAGATGAGCAGAGACAGGACCCTCGCGCCGCCCGAGGTAGACAACGCTGAACGTCGTGTTAGCTTGCGGGGGCAGCGTCTGCAGACATACGGAGAACACATTACATACATGGTACGACAAGAACGGCAGGAGATAGAGGGTCACTGTAGGTGGTGACATCAGTGCTCTTACTCAGAACAAGTCTATATTTGGTAGCAGAATGCTATAAACTAGTTATTGTTTTTAATCCGAATTATATTAAGTAAAGTGGTGCAAGAATATTGATATTGAAATGTGACGTGTTTTGTAGTAATTGAATTGAATATTTTATTTTGTTACTGGCTTCTGTCATGAGTGTTATTAATAAATTTAATACAATTAAATTAATATAAGTGCGCTTCAAAGCGCATTCAAGCTTCAACTTTATATACTTATAGGGTTCAGATCGTGTTGTCTTTTTGAAATATTAAATAAAATTTTTAATTGTAAATGGCTCCACCCGCATCGTAAGATCAGGCGATATGACCACACACTAGCACAATTGTTATTACCTATTAATAGTAACATTTTCTAACAATACAGCTGATACATGAATTTTCAAATATTTTGCATTGCGCGATACAGGATTAATAGGTACTCCGTAGTTCTGAGTTTTTAATACGTTTTTCATAATATGGTGTAATTGACACAATCTTATTAATTATTCTGACCTAGTTTTTAACGGATTGATTGATGAGCTCTTAAGTTATATCGCTCGCCTTATCGTTTAGATATTGTCCTTGAATTTTTACCTGCTTCATTTACGTTACATGTGTCATTGTTATTATACTTATTATGTACATAATTTAGTTATCAACACCTCACACGTCGATTATAGATAATTATTATTTCTTATCATTCTTATATAAATATGCACCTACTACACTTAGTTTTTCTTGGGATTTTTGATGTCATTTTTTTTATTTTCCTTAATATTATTTTAAGCATCGTCCCTTGTTTATCAATCCCACTAATATTATAAACGCGAAAGTTTTAAGGATGTTTGTTACTATTTCACGTAAAAAATACTGAATGGATTTTAATGAAACATTACAGTAATATAACTGATACATCAGAATAACACATAGGCTACTATTTGCCGCGATAACCGATATATACGCGGGCGGAGACGCGGGTAATATTTTTAAGCTAATGGTAATTGAAGTTGTGTGTTAGACATATCAGCTAAGTGTCGACATGATTGTAAGACATCTGATAAAATAGACACGCCCGCCGTAAATACACGTTTGCTTTTGAAAAATGGTTTTTTTTTTTTATGTACATGAAGGTGGTCTACATCAGACTTCATTTATCGCAACCGTCAGCTCTAAAAGAGCATTATTCTAATTTTAATCACATTATCTTCGTTCTTAGCCCGTAGCTTTACCTTGACATTGTTTCTTCACAACAACAAGTGATTCAACTTTTTTTCTTATGGCGACTTTAATAATCATACGGGCGGATTCCCTACTCCACATTGATATCAAGTCTGCCGTGATAATTAAGAAGGCAGCAAATCAGAAAATGCGACTTTTTCAGTTATAGCTATTATTTAAAATACGTTAATTCCAAATAACAGTAAAAGAATACCAAATGCCGAAGGATTCACCTCGAAAAGATCTACTCCCGATTCCAAATTTACGAAGCCCTACACTCAGCTTATCAATACGAATGAGTGATAAGCCCTATTTTATTTGACATCATATATACAAGAATCGTCACTTCTATTCTTCATAATTGTTCAATATGTTTTGTCGGAGAAACCTCACAGGCAAATTCTTAAACCGTTTATACGTTAAAAAAATAAACTGATTATAACCAAACCAGATTTCAGCGAAAGTAAACTTAACACGCTCGGACCTTTGAAAAAGATTACAAAACGTTTATATAACAAAAAAAAAATACTCGGAATAGTTACCAATCATAGTATAGACCCTGAGCCTCGTAACATTAGGTGAAAAATATTTGCTTCATCGTACGCAAACCAATGTACCGATCGCTAGAAATATTTGAACGCCTACCTACCCAGTGCCTATTAATTATTGTAGTGCTACCTACAATTTTGTGTAATTCATATATTTATTTGATTTTTTGTTATGATTGTGCATGTAGTAATTAAAATAAAAAAGAATGAAATGAGCATTGTACACTCACACCCAAGATATACCACCACAGGTTTGATGGGTGTTTATATGTATATATATATATATAGTAATATAATTCCCCACGTAATAGTAAGTTGTTTACTACTTCCTTGGAATATGATATACTAGTTATTGCTATATAGTTGTTTATCGCGGTAAAGATTAGCCAAATTTTTTTTACCGAGTAACTTTCAAAATTATTGGATACTATGGAAGTAACGAATTAAACTGTGTAGAAAAAAATATTTTCTTGTTCCACCTTTTCAGATCGGTTTACACACAAACTTGAATTCTGTTAACGTCTTTGAGATGAGTTATTAAACCCTTGATTTGACACACTATAACGCAAAACCTGTAGTTTAAAAGTATTGTAAACATCTAGACGACGTGAAACAATAATTATTATTTTATTGGCGGACTTGGGCGACATTCTCCACATTGACTAGACCATGCATCACGGTGTCAGGAAACGACGCGTTCGAAGTGACCACGAATGGTTAAATAGTATCATAACATATCAGCATCATTATCCCATCAATTCATTACTGACCATAGATTTCTTCCTTGAAGACTGCTTGCTGAGGTCTGCCGCTTGAAGCTTAAACAAAAATGTTTGGACACACCGGATCAGTCGGAACTTTACGGGATTTTATTAGAATGGCATTCCTTACATGCAATTTTCAGCTTGTTGGGAATTAATGCAAGGGTATCTCTACTTTTTGGTATAATTTGACCGGGCTATTGAATTAATAGTAGGTACATATGCATGACCATTGTAGCATTAGAGTTTCTCTATATTGCTTAAGATTCCCGTAGCTGTAGTTAGTTTGTCTTCCACTTGGTTTATGTTTACGTTTAGAATTTTAGCTATTCCAGTATCTGCTTGGTTTATGAACGTGGGCATTTAAGTAGAAAAGGCCTTCGTCGGTTAACAAGATATTTTTGCGGCAACGATCCTACATTGTTTCGGCAAACGACTTCGCAAATTAAAATCCTCAGAAATCACTTCGCCTGAAACATTCCAACACGTTTTCTCAAACGTACAGAATATCCGTGTAATCTAAGACAGTTTGCATTACATTAAATATAGTTACGCCCTCAATTCTTTGTTATAGCTGAAACCAGGCTTTGATAAGTCTTGGAAAATATATTGATCAAGATTTAATATTTTGAACTCGTTACAATCATTGGTTTGATGCCCATTTCACACATTTCACTTCTGGGAGGAATTCCGTTCCACTAGATGACAGACTGATCAAAATAAAACTAACACATGATGAGGATTGGCTAAAATGTTTGCGATTATATTTCGTAGTAAGTATACCTAAATTACAAACATTACGTAACGTGTTTTTAGTTTCTTTTATTCCTTGCGTTTATACAGTTAGCTGTCTTTCGTATATAAACAAGACGGATTTTGCGCTACTAGATAAGGAGACAGTGTGCGATAGCGACGTAACACTGATAACAGTATTATGTCAGGAGTGTGTCAACAAATGGTTAGACTCGCGTATATGAGCCCTTAAAGCAATAGTAAAGAAAATAATCTTATGCGCCTTATTAATAGGTTAAAAGCCCTACTGGCGCTATGCGCAGTGTAACAGTGATCGTGTCAGTCCTGAGACTGAATAGGTCAAGATATTTGTTCTACTTGACATTGTTTTGACTTTCCAGGTTATTTGACAAGTACTGGCAATCTCATTTTTCATTAATGCTTATATCATTCATTCGACTAGTTACAATTTCGTTTATAAATAGACCAGGCTATGAAGAACTGAGGTTATCTTCTTCATTTTTTCGGTATTAGATATAGTATTTTAGATAATACGAAAAACAAAAGTGTAATAAGTTTAGTTTACTCGTAAACAAAATTGTCGCGATTAATGTCGATGAGTTATAAATAACATTAAGAACATTACGTTAATAACTTGTAGACATAGTAACACAGTGCCCGAGGAAAATTAATGTACAGCTCATAACTAATATTTGTTCGGACATCATTGGGCCACGTACACGACACAGGGAAAACAATATACCGATGAGATGTCACTATGGAGGAAAGTATAGGAACAGTAGACGAGCTACATGCGGCCGCACGGCGACCTGATTCCCCGAATAACATAGAGGTGAACAACCCTGAGTGCTGTCGCCATCCGACATCCTCTGTCTTCCTAGAAACTTCTGTCAAAAATAAGTTTAAATTTAATGCGTTTTAATTACTTATTGTCAATTTAATATTCAATATTATAGTCAAACATATCGAAGCGGATAATATCTTGCTACTTATCTTTATAGTTGTAAAAGCAAAATAAAAAATATTGTATATTATTGTTATTGCTATTATTGTCTCAACCGCCGTAGACACCGCAGACGATATTAATACATTTTCCTCCAGAAAAAACCTGGAGAGTTATTAGAGAATAGTAAAAGTTTAGAGGCAAAGACAAATGGGCTACTTAACTAAATATATTATTTTAATTGAGATATAGCAGTTTTGTTGTGACGGCAGCCAGTCTCAACGGAGGCCAGCCAACTAAGCAGGAGATATTATAGTGCACAAGTATGTGCGCCAACACAGGTGCACTCTCTGTTGCCTTATTCTTATAATCAGATGGGACAATTATTGACTCATCCGGGGAGAGATCAGGCGCAAGACCGACGGCTTTACGTGCTCTCCGAGGCACGGGGGCTAAGACCCCAATTTCCAAACTTTGAGCTGTTATTAAACATTTATATAATCAGAAAAACTCAATAACGGGCTGTTTTTGGCCCGACCCGGAATCTCACGATCAGCCGTCGAATACGCCAAACTCTAGACCGACGAGGCAATAGACAAAGTATACATACTGCAACATTAAATACACAATTATAAAATACTTAATACAAATAATTAAGCGTATGTGTGCTACATTTATGCATTTTATCATTGTGACAATTTATTTACTCCTCATGTGCCCCATCACGATTAATGGGTAAGAAAACGGTGGGATTAGGACTGTGAGAAAAAGGCTCCATATATTAAGTTTTGACAAGGACTTGGGAAGAACTGTTGTCACACAAGTTTACACTAGTATAGGATTATTGCTGTACATAGCACCCACATTTTTAGTGTAAATGAAAACAGAAGATATATCGGCAAACTTAGTGTAGGACGTCCACAAGCCAGGTGGAGCGATGATTTAGGCAAGACGGCTGGCAGGAGCTGGATGCGAGAAGCCATAGATCGAACTAAGTGGCGTGAAATTGGAGAGGCCTATGTCCAGCAGTGGACTGCGATAGGCTGATGATGAAAACAGAAGATATTGCTATAAATGACGGAGACTTCTCGGCGACTCACTGCTGAAAGATCCAGATCAACACCAACGAGCGACATTGTTAAGGTGGAGCAGAACCTTCCGCGTCACGTTTCACTTATAACTAGCATCCATTTATTTATAGACCAAACTTTGTCCACAGAAATACACCTATATGCACAAACGACTAATAAATAACTGTCCAAATATATTGCAACAGAAACGAGTTTGGTTGATTAAGACATCAGCCTTAAATATTAAATATGTTCAACGTGATTTACGAGCTGATGACGGCTTTATTTCATATTTAATGTATGTTTAGGTTAATCTGCGTTTACCTTCTAATTTTCGTGACGAAAATTTTAACCCAGAATGTTTATTCTGGATCTTGACAGATTGTTGCATACAATCTATAATGCAAAATAACTACTGTAGGGAATACAAATTGAAACAAATGTGACCTAAAAAAACATTGAGAATGCAATGTGTAGAGTTCCAGGAAAAGCAAATTTTAGAAGGAAATCAAATACAACATTAAGTTAAATACAATAACACAATAAAACTGACTGACTTAGACTGGGGACCACGAATCGGTAAATGAAAACAGGACGCCCTCTAGCTAGAAGATCTGACGATCTAAAGGCAAACAGGACGACTGGAGATCATTTTAGAAGGCTGTTGTTCACCCCAGAATAGCATTAGGTACTTCATGCAAATAAAAACATTGGATTTTAGTAGTCAAATGGCTTATAACCTCCCTCTTTCAGCCTAATGAGAACTTTCACAAGAACATCGCACATAAAAACAATATTTTAACATAGCTGGAAGTTCTTCTAGTACAGACAATTTCCCGATTTTTTATTTTCTTTTATATAGGTATTTCCGAGAAGAGGGAATAGTTTTCAAAAAATAAATTATATGGGCCTCCTGTATCCTTCCTCACTCGGTGAAACACATAAAGTGGTTTTCTGAAAGGCCGTGATATCCCTCCGGTCGAGCCGAAACGTGGCTCTCCCGCGGTAATAATGATGGTGATGTTTATCAGATATCCATCTCGTCACCATGTTAAGTCTAATCACCGCGCATATTTCAGAATCACAACATTACTTTCAGCCTAGTCAATATAAATAAATACCTATGAATAATTAGGCTATCGGCATTTTGAGTATGTGTTGTTGGAGAACTGATCACCCGGAAAATGACATGTAACGATTAACAAACGAGTTTTAATCGCAGTGATAAACTGTAGCGAAACACTTGCGTCACTGATAGTGACCCGGCAAGGCCGACAGAATTCGCACGCACCTTGCCATTGCAGGAAAGGTCTGTTCTTACTACCTTGGAAGTACTACACTACTTTTTACACTAATTTTTACACTACCAAAGTCACTTAAATGTTGTTTACCATATAATATCATTCGACAATTATTGAGTTTATCATCACCTCTTAAAGAGGCTTCTACATTTGCATCAGTAAATACATGAAACTAATCTTGATTATAACCATTTCCTTACCGTGTTTTTGGGTATGATATGATCCTCCGGTATATATCACAAGAAACACATAAGATAATTGACTACTAATAGAGTCCCCTACACATTATAATTTTGGTTTATATGGAGTATTGATGACAATTTTAATCCTTTTATGGTATACTAGCGTCTCCGCCTGCGAGTATGTCTGTTATCGCAATAATTCACCTGTATCCTCCTTTAAGAATCAAAATATCTCCATGCCTTTAATTGAAATCGGTGCAGCGGTTTACCGTGAAATCATAACAGGCAAACAGACAGTTCACTGCTAATTTACAGTTACTTGCTAATTTACAATATGTATAGTATGGTTGGAGCTAACGAGCTGGCTGGGGCACTCAATGGTAAATAAAGTAGGTGGGAGCGAAATGATTAGGCCCTCTGTAACATCACTCGGTGACCATGAAGAAAAAACGGTTAATACCGCTGTACTGTGAGGTCACTGGATAACTCCGACCGAGTTGATATATAGGCCGCCATGCTGCATTGTCTGCATTCGCAATGAGTATGGTGACCACAACTCTTGGATTCAACTCATGCTATCCATCAAGAAAAGTTACATTGACAGGCTCATTATATAAAAATGGAAAATAGGTAATAAACCGCACCAGGGCTCTTCCATTTCCGTTACTTCATTCGATTCTAACTATAAAATTCATGTTTATATAAAGTTCCATTCAGTATTAAAGTTTTACTGCCAAAGTTTTTTTAAGTCCTTATTATGAGACTTCCTTAACTCCTGGTTGTCTATGGGACAATCTAAATAAGAATCGAACTAAAACAAATATATACCTATATTCATCACAAGTCATATTTCTAAGACGTCCATGCGTCAACAAATTCATTATAAAATCACTTATGAAAACAAAATATTTAAGAATTTAACATTTCTGTCACTATTATACTGTTGACAAGCATTCACTTTAAAAAATACATAAACAAATTTTGTATCTATATGGCATTTTACCTATTTCTTCTTTGAGAACAGAATTACCTGTCACGCCAATGTTATAAAGTTTGTGTGTTTATATATTTGTAACTTTTTCAAGTTCCAACATCAGCACCAATTTGGTACAATTTTATAAAGTTAGGTGTTTTTCAGAAAAAAAATAGTTTTCCTTGGCATGCCGCGGGTTACTAATGGACACCTTCTTCTCTACTCTGCAACCACGATGCTAAGAGAATAATTTCTTTTAGATATTTTTAGCCGTCAGAATCACTAACCACTAGAGATGATCAATCCTCACATCCTGTAATGCAACTATGAAGCTATCGAAATCTATAAATAGCAAAGTGATTAACCCCGCCCGACAATATGCACAAGTGATATCTGAGTATGAAAACATTATATGCGAAGAAACTTTGCGGTTACGAGCTCATACATAATTAATATCTAATTGTTGCATGTCAACGAGCCGTGAGTCTGTTAAAGTGTCTGTGTGTAATTTCAAATTAGCAGCTTTTAAAAAGTTGTCTGTCTATCCATCTGTCTGCTTGATTCGGCTAATCTCTAAAATTACTGGAACGATTTTAACAGGACTTTTACTGGAAGATAGCTATTAGATAGACAGATAAATGATTTGAGGAGTAATTTAAGCAACAATGCTTTTTTTTAAATAACTTCGCCGCCTTGGCGTTACACGCGGTAAAGGTATCAGAAAAATCGCATGTGAGGCCGTGGGGTTTACCTAGTATTAAATATAACTCCTTTTGTCGTCTCAGAGTAATTTTTGAGATTTAAATTTGCGGAAAATCCATGAATATTTTTAAATAACAATTCTCTAATATGAAAATAGTAATTTTCCGCGTGATCTCAATCAATGTTGTGATAAGCGCAGTAAAAATCATGTATATTTTGTTCTGCATGTTTATTGTCAAATACAATGGAACTAGTTTTAATGAATGTTTATGTAAGTTAAGTAAGCTTAGTTCTTTTTATTTTACTAGATGGCTCTGTTCCATTGGCAACATAAATTCAAACTCGATGTTAAGATTCGCCGAAGCTAATCATCCTATGCAATCGTTTTTGTTATATTGATCTTTAGTAAAGAGGCACCTTGATCTGAATACAGTCAAGGCTTCTCTCACCATGTCTTTTACTGAGTAACCTAGCCTCAACTCTCACTTAATGCAACCCGAACTGACCTAGACCACACACTGGACACTTTCTAAATCTCCAATAATAATAATCAACAATCTTAACAATGTGTTAACAATTTCTGTAAAGTCCCAAGTTAAACGTATAATATATTTCACAAAAGTTTTGTTAACGACTATGGCAGAACACGGTAGATATTTTTAGTTTCAACGACTTTTCTCAAGATTTAGTTGCTAATTTTATGTCGCAATTTAATAGCTAAAACACGAAACAGTGGTATTAAGAAGATTTAATGTCTATCTATCTCTGTCTCTCGTTACATGTATCTATTTCCAACTTTGTAAGGTGTTGATGTTACTGTGTTCTGTCTTCAAACAAGCTTGTTGTGTCAAATACTGTAGGTGTAATGCATCACCCATACGTGGCAGATTAAGATTATATGTTACACTGTATGGACACGAGGAGGTCAGCTGGCTGTCAACTACTTATCAATCTTTCACAGCTTATTATACAACTTGTATAATCTAGACGAGGCGGACTTACGGCACATATGGGCCGGGCTCGAGCCGAGTCTCGTCTACGGGTTCGGGGAAAACCGCTTTCAAGCAATTCCTTCACTGCTTTTCATTAAGTAAAATAGATTACCAGATCTAAAAGCTTTCTCTGCTTCTTAGAAAAGCAGACTTAGGGCGGCAATGGATTAGTATTGACGCGAGTTTCACCTATTCACAAACGTACTTACTATTAGACGTGAACAGTTTGCTACTAAGCAGTTAAAAAAATTTAAAAAAATGTCGGTTGGGCAAAAAGTCAACGGAAATATGGAGTGGATTGGTTGTTAAAAAATATTAACAAAGGTAATAAGCTATCGTCCACTCAAATAAATATTAAGATAAAATAATAACTAAACGCGTTAAAATACCTCAAGTGCCACTATCGTGATATTGCGCTGCAGTCCCTCAGGCTGCAGCAATACGCTGAGACGGACATTTCCAGGCATTGCACAGGGCTTGTGGATCACTCTTATAATTTGTGGTGTGATAACATGATCGTAAATAACTCTCTATCGCTGTAATCATCTAACAAATTAAGTCATAACGTCACCATCAATTTCAAAGAATTTAAAATTCGCCCTAACTACTATCAAGATATATTAATCATGTCGACCCAGTGATATTTTGAGGAATAGAAACAATGGAGTACTGTTAAAGTTGAACAATGTTCACACTGTAGCGGCTTGTGTGGAGGTCTATATTAAGATAACGCTCAAAGAGCTTTCTGTTAACAGGGTTATATTATATGCATTGGTATGCCAATCGCAGCGAAATGGTGAGTTGTTTTTTTTTTGTAATTAAAATTTTAAAGACAACTCCCGAAAAACTCATTCCGTGTCGCAGGTGACTCCACAAACATATAAAACTGACACAAAGAACACCCAGACTCAGAACGAACAACACTTTGTGGATCCCATAATGTGTCGTCCCATATAGAACCCGAACCCAAAACACTTGGCGCAGCAGAAAGCGTGGCGACCGCCCAAACCACTGCGCCAATCGTGCAGCCAATAGTATAATATGTAACATATATATGTTATAGTAAAAAATGAAAATAACACAAAGACACTTTTTAACATTAAGTGGTTGTTCACGTCGTAAATATACTAAGAAGAGTGCGTAGTACATTATACATACATATAAATCGATGCATGGATGACCCACATGATGAAATTAGATATTTTCATAAATAAAAATATTTACACGGAGCGAGAAAAGAAACCGTAGTCGTAATAGGTGAGTGGAGTGCCACGTCTCCAACAACTCGTGAAGTTCCCTAATGTTAGCTCAAGAATGAGAGCATTATATATAAAAAAAAATAATGCCTTTGATAGGTCTTAAGCTGCTTACAGTGCATATCATCATATGTTGTAGATGTGAAAGAGATAACACGGGTCAACACGAATTTTGAGTCCGAGTTCTGTACCTCTGATTTTGATTACTTATGCCTAACTAATTAAAGAAAAAATATTTTTATCTAATAAAGTTTGCTTTTGTAGTAACTAAAACGAAATTTTAATTTTTATGAAAAAGCTCTATTTTTTAATTTCAATTTTATGTAAAAGGAAAACAGTTTTGAATTCACATATTTTTATTGACTTTAATTATACAAGACGGCATAAATAAACCCACAAATATAAGAAAAGAATACAAAAAAGACTTTAAAAATGAACAGGTTTGGTATTTCTTCTGTGTAAGTTGGAAGTTTCTCGTATGAGCCCCCAAATGTAGTCACCCATCATGTTTTCATTGTATTGTCCTTGATAACGCTTTTCAAAGTTCATTACATCTTGGTGGAAACGTTCCCCTTGCTCTTCTGAATATGCACCTAAGTTGTCTTTAAATTTATCCAAATGAGCATGCAGCATGTAGACTTTCAAAGACATTCTGCAACCCATAACTATGAAGTTGTGAAGCATATCAGTAATAAGCTCCGTGTAATTCTCTGCCTTTCTGTTGCCAAGAAAGCCATGAATCACTGCTTTTAGGCTGAGCCACGCTTGTTTTTCGTGGGTACTGAGGAGCTGTAGGAATTGTTCACTGGCCATTATTTTCTTTATTTGTGGACCGATGAAAATACCAGCTTTAATTTTAGCCTCTGACAATTTCGGGAAAAATGATTTTAAATATTGAAGGGCCTCAGAGTCTTGATGCGGAGCCTTTACGAACTGCTTCATCAGACCTAATTCAATGTGCAATGGAGGCATTAAAATATGATCGGGCTTCACAATTGGTTTATTTTTGACATTATGTTGTCCTATTTGAAACTCGCTCCGTTGTGTCCATGAGTGCTGCTGGTAGTGAAGTGCACCGGCTCTACTGTCCCATAAGCAAATGTAACACGGTATTTAGTGTACCCGCCTTGCATTCCCATCAGAAATCCGACCATTTTGAAATCCCCTATCACCGCAAATATAACAAAAAGAGTCCACGGGATTTTTGCACTTTTTGGAAGACATTTTAGGCCTCACAATACATAAAATACGTTATTCCTTTGCAAAGCGCATGCGCACACTGCCGTTGACAGTTTGTCACTCCCGCGTCACACCCACAGCCCCCCTATCCCTCTCCTGTATCTTATCTGCAACGGCTCCTAAAAAAACTGCTAAAACACTATAATATTCGTTTTACATTATGTAAAGGTATAAAAGCAAACTTTATTTATTATAAATGGAGTTTCTGCTTTTTTTTTCGATGTATACAATAAGAAAATATTCACTAAATAACAGACTCAAAGAAAAAAAATTTTTTGTTGACTTGTGTAATCAACGGGAGTTTCACAAACAGATCTTGTCAGGTAAACTGATACTGATATTTGAACTTCGCAGTGGAAGATTTTGTGTATCAAATCAAAATATTATTTCCAAAAACCTGTTTTCGTACATTTGGCGTCATTTCAGCAGAATGTGCTAAATTAGTTAACATCAGCTATAGTAACAAACATTGCGCAATTATTATGTAGGTAGTGTGTTTAAACAGTGACGGTGGAATTGCGATGTTTCGGATCTCGCCACTGAGGCAATCGCAGCACGCTGCGGTACAAGACACGTGCCTCACTGTACGACACATGCTATCGGACTAATACATTATATCATCTGACATCTGAAGATCACAACACTGAGATTGAAACGTAGAATTATACTTTTTGAGTTTCAATATTGACAGAAAATGCCACAAAACGCGGCAAAACCTACACTTCATTGTCTATTTAAAGAAACTTCGACGTTCCAACTCAATTATTAAGTGAGATAAAAGCTACTTTACTTTCCTTAAAATTACAATAAAGTGGAGTCGTAGGTACATGTACATATTTGTATGTTATATCAGTATTTTAGTAATCTGGCTATAATTTTTTTAACGTCAATCTCGGCTTCTTACCACAACTGAGAAGCATTTTTTTGAGTCTGGATTCAGTTGTGATACGCTCAACATTGAGCTATATGTTGTATATACTAAAATAGTTATTTTATTAGTTATCCATATATGAATCATGTAAAGTATTTAAAAAAATAAAAAAAAACGACATCAAGAACTGGAATGTATTGAACTGGGGTCCACACGGGAAGCACCAGCATTCAAATAAGGAAATAATCATGGTAATCGGTTGGAGTGATATTGAGTTATTCGTCAATTTGTCGGGCACATACTTAATGCTAACTCAAGACGTATATGGCCTTCTCATAGATGAGATTGTCAGAACTGGACCAAATTAAAATGGGCTCACACGGGCAGCACTAGCTTTTAAATAAAAAAAGAATCATACAAACTGATTTATCCAGTCGAAACTTCTGAGGTAACAAACATAAACGAAAAATGCAGTCGAATTGAAAACCTCCTCCTTTTTTTAAGCAGGTTAAAAATGGTGTAACAACTTTTTGTTCTGTCGGTCCCAAATGTTTTAATCTACACCGATAAGATGGTAGACAAGCCAGAGGTAGTAACATACCGCAACATGTCTTCATCTGTCCGTTGGTATCACTTTTCATAGCACGACACAACCTCACATTTCAAGGCTCGAAGTGTCGTGCACGAGTTCACTACTTTTGCAAAGAAGGCGTTTATAGTCATTAAAGTTTTCATTACGCAGACTGAAGGATTTTTTTGACTGAGATGTGTTCCGAAAATGACGCCATTTATATAAGCATATTATACATTAAACTAAGCTTTTAAATATTAAAGGTACAATAAATACATTTACTATGGAAGTATGACACTTTACCATGGATACCTACTACTGAAAAATTTTCATGGAAAGGGTTTATGGTATAGGAGTTCAAACAAGAGGGGGAAACCACGGCTCATGGACGCTGCTTGCAATTTAAGAGTCACATGCCTGACTCCGAAGCTCCTGAATTGGCTTCAGTAACCTCACTCATTCGGACCCAAAGTTTAACTTCGGTTATCTGTGCTTCCGTGCTATCATTCGGGTCGAGCCCGTCCAACCATTTGTGATACAACATGAACGTCCTAATAGATAACAAAATTAAAATTAACATTTTGCGTTTAACTCCCGTGTGCGGGTACCGTGCGACTCCGGCCTACCAACCGATAACGGCCGAGAACCAGACCGCAGTAGCAACCGCATATTGTATTTAAATAACATCGTTATCAATGATATATTTGATGTGAACGGTGTCAGCTGCCAGCGCTTGTTTATTTATGTTCCGCTAGTTTAGTTATGTCGTTATTATTAGAAATAATTTTTACCCGAAAGCCAAAGCCAATCGGAAGGATAATGATAATACTGTTGTCAGTCTATGTATGTTTGTATATTCTGAATCGATTTTAATAAATGAGGTATCAATAGATTGTACTAATCATAATGGCCTGGGTGTCATCTATACTAATATTATAAATTTAAAAGTAAGTCTGTCTGTCACGCATTCATGATTAAACCGCTGACAAGTTTGGATGAATTTTGATATAAGAGATAGATAGTTCATAGAAGAAAAGCATAGGCTACTTTTTATCGAGATAACCGAGATATGCACGGGCGAGATATGAAAAGTTTTTAAGCACGATTTCTAAGCTTTTTAATATCAAACAATGTGATAATAAATGGACATGAGATACTGTAGAATAACGCCTTTTATGTGTTCTTACCGCTCTTAAGAATTCTACTTATTAGTTATAAACTGTGGTTCTTAACCATGGCAAAAATAAGTGCTGTAAATTGTTCTGAATGCAACAGCACTTTCGTTTCAGAATCATTCAAATAAATATTTACGTATCCATCTCTCAGTTGTGTCTGTAATACTGTGTATTTGTACAAGACATTAGAAGCGGAGTGCCTATATTGGAAAGGTCATGTCTTAACGACTGAAAATCATAACAGTGATAATAATTTCTTCTTGATGCGAAAGAGCTATGAACGTCAGCTGCTCCAGGTGCTAGTGGCGATGGTAAAATTTAGTTCCGAGAGTATACATTTCAGCTAATACTTGCACAATGACTTATCGCATCATTTACAAACTAAGAAATAGCAACCAGCTGCATTCAAGTGGTAAGGTTACGTCAGTCGCGTTCGCGTATGTGAACCGTGTTGCAGAGAATTTTAGGTCTCGATATTATTAGATTTTAGAAGATACTGAACAATATCTACAGGTGTATTGTTAACGAAGGTAAGATGTAAACACACTGCGCGCTTTGTGCATCTGCGTGTTGCAGCCACTTGCCCTAATAAACTCATGATCTTCCCAAAATAATCATTCAGCTGACGATCATATTTATTTATGTCAACTATATAATTATTTGCAAATTTAATTTAAGAAGTCTGATATTTATTATACCCGAATTGCAGATTGCAAATTTAAGAAGTCATCTTATCTATGCAAATAAATAAAATTGAAGTGTCTGTTTGTGATATTATTAACCTCTCTCTACTGAATGTATGTGAATACTCGATGCATATACCAAAACATTTTTTTTTCAATTTTTGTCTGTCTGTTTGTTCCGGCTAATCTCTAGAACGGCTGGACCGATTTTGAGGAGACTTTTACTGGCAGATAGCTGATGTAAGAAGGAGTAACTTAGGCTACTCTTTTAGACTAGCTTTGCCTTAGGTGTTACCCGTTAGATTCAGCTACTTATACATCAAATTGCGA
>PKRV01000308.1:227300-400130 GCA_003709505.1 Hyphantria cunea
TATATATATATATATATATATATCGCAAGCATTTGCAAAAAAAGCCATCGAGGTGCTTTATACAACATCACTGTTTTTTTTTAAATGAAACAAAATTAGTTTTAGTTGTGTGTATGTATATATATATCCCTCCTGATTGGGCTGTTGTATGTGGGTTTGTATATCTAAGTGCGGAAATCAAACGAACAAACATCCTACAAGTAAGGAATTGCAAAGAAACTTATCCTAGAAAGATATCTAAACATATTTACCCAATAAGGTCATCGAAATTTTGTTATAAATACTCTTCAACCATTTAAGAGCCGTTTTATTCTAGAATATATCATAAGTTATTGTTTATTTTTTATTCTAACATCCTTGAAAACTAACATTTAAATGATTAAAGGTCTGGCAAAAGATATATGATTGTGTAATACATAGTTTAAATAAATATACGTTTTTACTAAGAATTTTCGAAATTCGGATACTTGTTTTAAAAGCGGGTTTACATAAAAAATAACTTTTTATGACGTGAAGAAGGATCCAAGCAAAATCTGTACATACACCAATTTCAGAATAAAAAAATCGCCCTAGTGCGTGTCGGACTCGCTCATTAGTATATATAGTATAGGACCTATGCATTTCGTACGCCTGTTATCGTTTATTAACATCGACCAAAAAACGGTAAATAATCACGTTTGTGGTATGGGAGCCCGCATCAATACTCATTTCATTCTTTTTTTAGCATCTGTTGTAGCGGCAACAGAAATACTTCACCTGTAAAATATTTAACTATCTACCTATCACGGTTCATGAGATTCAGCCTTGTGACAGACAGACAGATGAATAGCGGAATCTTAGCAATAGGGTCCCGTTTTTTCCTTTCGGATATGGAACCCTAAAAACTATTCCTTGATATGAAGCTTTGTCGAAAGGTCTCTGACATCCAGGTCACATCTCCTTTACATTTGTAAGACCTTTAGCGATTGCCTTCCAAGACTGCTCATTAACTGCTTACGTTCACTCTCAAAAATCTTATTCAAGCTAATTTTATAAAGCTGAGGAGTTTCGTTTTTCTAACATGTTTAATTCCATGAAAAGAGCGTACTCCTGCCTAAAAGGTTAGAAATGTACTTGTGATTACAGTCGCATGTTTTTAAAAACGCCATGGCTCGAAAGCAAAGTATGAGCAGAAGCTCAATACAAGAAAACAACATGATACAATGGCACCGACCTTTGAACACAACAATGGTAAAGGATTTGAAGATTGTCCAGGCAGATTCTGTGTCATCAATTCAGTCCAGCTACAAAATGTCAACTCATAAAATTTCCTTGAAAATCTGGACAAGTTGAATCATATAAACATTAACATAATTATACAATATTATTCCAATATGTAAAGAGGCCGCGATAAACACAGACGCAAAGAAAAACTTCTGGTTGGACCGGTTCAGCGATGTCATACTAATTGTTTGTTCAACGCCTTACATGCACGTGTTTATATATTTTATATATGTCCATACCTGTGTGGTGACGGATTAAGAGTACAGTGTCACCACCCCTATTTATCCCACGGACGTCGGAGGGAAACTTGGCAGCCCAGCATCAATTCAAAGACAGCAAGGTGTCGCATGCCCAAACTTAATTTCTAAGGATTTGACTATGTTTTTCAGAAGACTATTGTTGAAGGCCGTAAGGTACAGATGCAATATGTTTTAAATCTGTTCTAATATCGCAAAGCTGAATAGTTTATTTCTTTCTCTGTCTGTTTTGATGAACATGCTTGTGCATACACACATTTTTTACTATGTCATGCTGACTTTCATTTTGTAGCAGATTTTTTCGTTACTGCCCAACTGTGTCACCAAAAAACGATGCTATTTGAATTGTGTGATCCAAAGCTCCCCAGGAAATGGTTCCATTCGTCGGGTGAACTGTTATCTTTGGCGAGGGTTGTAAAAAGCTTTCGAGTTTTCATCGCGATGTGATTGACTCATTCAAGAGATTTTTAACCGACTTCAAAAAAGGAGGAGGTTCTCAATTAGACTGTATTTTTGTTTATGTTTGTTATCTCAGAGCGTTCGATTGGATAAACCAATTTTGATACTAGCACTTTTTTATTTGAAAGCTAGTGATTACCGTGTGGTCCCATTTCAATTTGGTCCAGTTCTTGAATTCGGTTTTTGTTTACTTTTTTGTTAATCGAATAACTTATCCAGCTCACACCTGGCTGTGCGTTCTCAAACTTGATAGGGCCTGTGTTGAATGCCCATTTTAGTGAATATAGATAAACTATATCCACATACACAATATACACACAGTTATTTAATAGAACCTATGATGAGTGGGTTAGTGATCCTCCTAGCTGCTAAACCAGAGCGTTGAGCAGAAAGTATTACTCAGTCCAACAGATAGATGCATAATATTGTGTCATACACTAACCTTAGACTCAAAGAAGGAGGCATGAAAGTCAGGCGTGGTGCCAGCGACGGAAGCGAGATGCATGGTCGTGTTGGCAGTATTGGTGAGCGTGACGGTCAGTGCGTGTGCCGCGGCCAGGGCTGCGTGTCCGAATTCCAGGGAGGGTGGCGACAGGGACAGGGCGCCCGCAGACATCGCGCGCCCTGCCCCTGGACCGCCGCTCCGTCCAGCACCTTCCTCCACAGACTCCTTACCCCATTCCTGTACAAAAACATCTGAATTACATAATACATTCTTACCACTGTTTATTTATGATTGCGAATGTAAGTTTCTAATAGGTCATTAATCATTATATTCCTTATTGAACTGAAAACTTCGTAGCCGCGTTAAGCATTTTTGGTTAGAGAAAGTCTTATGGGTTCGCTTCACCGATGAAGTTTTCACTTCCATCATCCCTATGATTGCCAATTTTTTTATATTTCGAGAGTTGGGAACAATGAAAGTGGTGAGATAGAAAAGGAAATGTGGATAGCATCGCAATTTCGAGTCATTAGTAACTGTTTAAACCTCTGTTTAAGTTGTGAGAAGGGTCCGCGTTTTCGATTTTTACTAAAATGACAAAACCATGAAAAAAAATTATACCGAGAGATTTCTTTAGTCAGTTTTATTAAAAAATCCACAAAAAAATCCAGGTCAGAATAAGAACTATGGTAATTTTCAAATAATATGGAGGATCTCCGGTATCCTCACTCACTCAAAACGAAAACGCAGCGAAAGCGCTGTTTCACACCGGTTTTCTGTGAGGTCATGGTATCACTCCGGTCGAGGTTAGTAACTGCTATACATCCAGTTGCTTATATTTATTTGTCTTGAAATATAACAATATAAAAAAACAATGGACCTGTCCTCTATCCGACTGGTAACCAATCGCCTATTTATATCTTTAGATAAATTCATAAAAATTATTAATTAGTCCATAATATTTTAAATAAATACATAGGCACGTAATTGGTTAGGTCGTAATATAAATATTTTAAAGGAAAACTTGTAAACAAAAACACTCGCAAGTTATCCTGTTAATGTTAACAACCAAAAACCCGGCTGAAAAAAAACTAGTTTGTCGAAATATTTTGATTTTCTGGGTATTGTTTAAATGTTTTTTTTCCCTTTTGAAAAGCTTTAAGACCAGCCAAGTCACGTATGTTTATTTCCAAGGACTGACTAACGTCGTTAACGGTACCAAGTGCCACCATACGTCCACCACTGAACTCCTGACGAAGAGAGGTCAATTCAAGACGTGTCAAGAGTTGGAGAATGCCATTCGTGTTAGTGCTAGTAGTACAGGCGCCGACACGTAACTTGGCCAAATTTCGGCGTAGTGGGGGTATATTCGCACTTAGTGCAAGAAAACAAACCAAACAAAATCGAAGTGTAATCGACTGACACTCGGGACGGTGCTACCTCAATCCCCGCGTCACTCTTTCAACCAAAGGGACCTAAAAAACGACTTCTGCGCATGTAACGAATCTGACCAAGATAAAAGACGCACGAAAAATGGGCTGACGATTGATGTAGATAAAACCAAATACATTCCCTTTATAATGAAAAATTCTCCATTCTTGCTTAGACCATCAGTCTTGTGCATGCGGCCAACTAGAAAGTACCACCGAAATTAGATATATCGGCGGTATTATCGATAATACTCTTAGTTTCAACTACCATATTGACCTACCGTCATCTAGAACGCGGAAACTAATTTTTGTCTTAAAAAAATTACGCAACATAGCAGACAAAAAAATCATTAAAATGGTTTATACATCATTATGTCAACATATATTGTCATGTTGTATCTCAGTATGGGGTGGCGCATGCAAAACTTACCTTATAAAGGTAGAAAGAGCTCAAAGGGCGGTTCTTAAAGTAGGTCATTCTTTGCCATTCATTAACCCGACCAGTGGCCTCTATCACCTTTCAGACGTACGCACGGTTCAGCAATTATTTATTTTACATACTGTGCTAAAGCCACACTCACTACTTCCATATGATACCTCTAAAACCAACAAGCGCCTCAATAAGTTTGGCGCCTCAATTGGTGGATAAGTTGGCTTCGTATCAGATTCTCACCATTCGAGGGGTAGCTCACACACACATTTATACACACAAAGATACATGCATGCATATATACGCAGCCCACACGCACACAAACACACAATACTTACTAACTCACATTTATATTCACACAAACTTTTTCGTTTTATTCATCTCACATGTACGGAAACCATTAAACTTATTACACCTCTATACCTACTTATCTGGAGTTAGGAGAGGCTGGTTATTCTGTCATACAGGTTCTACTTAGTACGGAAACCAGTCTTTCACACCGATCTTTTGTTTTATGGAATTTTCTGTGTATATTTTGATTTAACAGATTTTTGTAATTTTGAGTGAAAAAAATAATTATTCATTTATTTATTGGTAAAGACCACAAGATGCTGTAACTTTGATAGTTCCATTCTATATTTTGAACGACTTGAAAAAACTTTCACAAATATAAACGGATTTGGAACAATCTACCCTCATTTGAATTTTAAGAAACACAATCACACTAAAAGAGAAAACTTAAGAATTAGCATGAAGATAGTTTGATACTTGAGGAAGGACAAAGGCTACTCTTTACTAAGATAGTGGACATAATCGCATGCGGAATAGTTGGCAAAAGCTGGTATTGGGAGTCGCATTCTAGTTGATGAGAGGTATAAGACCTGTTAAGTTGAGAGAATCTTAAATGCTTGAATTATATTAACTTTGTCCCATTGTAAGTACGATGAGGTATCTACCGATAGCTAATTACAGTTGGAATTTATCAACACAATGTAATCTTAAAAGAGTCATTAGAGTTCTTATGAAGCTACGTCGAACTTATTATAATTGTTGTTTTTCCATGTAAAGTGAATATTATTAACCTTTTTACTCGATGTTTTAATTATTGTTCGTTCGATCTCTGTTTTTAATCCCCGACGCAAAAAGAGGGTATAAGTTTGATGTCGATGACTGTCTCTGCGTGTGTCTGTGGCATCGAAACTCCCAAACGTATGGACCGATTTCGATGCGGTTTTTTTCATTTGAAAGCCACTTTCCTTGCAATGGTTCTTAGCTATGTTTGTTTAACAACGGTCCAGTAGTGTAAGAGTATCAGCTCTTTTCCAAAATGATGTAAAGCATTTTTAGCGTATGATTACTCGATTAAGTGCTTGCGTAGGTGGTTTTTAAATGTTCATAATTTAGACTTTTTGCAAGTTTCATTGAAGCGCGGTTCTTATATATCAGAGCGTAATATAACATCGTGCATTTGCCTATAAGTTTTATCGAGAAATGGACTTTGCAACACAAATATATTTTTACGATGAGAACCGGTAAGTAGTTCCTGAGACAACTTTCTCACAGAAAATTGTACTCTTTAACTTAGTAATATTAGTATTTGTAGATTATGTTCTCTGTTATGTATGTGGTAACCTTTCACCGAATGAATGAGGATACCGAAGGCCCATACCCCAACTCAATACCGTTTAGATCACTCTTAAAGCTTAACCATAAATATTTAATTGTTATTCACATTACATTTAGTATTTACAATTTTATGGACTTTATGTCCCTGCAACACAAAGGGAGGATCCTCTGAAGAAGCGAGGTGCTCATACGTAGGAGGCCAAGCCCCAACGATACTGACGAGTTGCATATTTACAGTTCTTTCGCAGTTCAGTGTGTGTTCCTTACATGTTGTCTATCGTATGTGGAGGTCGCCACAATTCTGGCATAGTCTGGCGATACTGAGGCGCTCATGGCCCAATTGCACTCGGTGATTAGAAACAATCACCGAGGGTAAGCAACGACGGCGCGGTCAGTACCTGGATGGGTGACCGCTGGTGGCATGTTACCAAGAGCGTCTTCGTGATTCGGAGGTCACGTTAAGCAGTCGGTCCCGGTTCTTATCATGCGAACAGTCGTGAAGCTCAGTTGAAGGCCTTCGGGCGGCTTAAAAACATCAACGGCAAGATACGTAGCCACAACGTATTCTTGCCAGACCCCAACCCGCACTTGGTCAGGGTGGGGACGTATAGCCTAAACCCTCTCCTGAGAAGAGACCCGAGCCCAGCAGTGGGACACTATGGGTTGTTGATGATTGATGATGGCGATACTTGCTAGCCATAGAAGCTTAATTTCAAGTCCACCGCCAGGAAACATTTGGACTAAGTTCGACAACGACAACATCAACCTCCCATAAAGTCACTACTTACTAGTATTGTATTGGGAGTCTTAGGTGTAAAAGAACGAAGTGACAAGATGGTGTTAGTCACTTGTCATTTGTACCTCAAGGTACACAACTACTTTGGCGCGGTATTTGACTGCCTTACTCACCCGAGAATTCAATTCAACGTCAATTTTTACCGACCTACGACAATCTTTTTGCCAATATCCGACGCAGCGACCGTTTCTAGCGTGGGAGAGCCGCGCTTCGGCATGCAGGGGCCAGCTCGACTGGAGTGATACCACGGCCTGACAGAAAACCAGTATGAAACATCGCCTGCGCTGTGTTTCAACCTAGTGAATGAGGATTCCGGAGGCCTATTAATGTTATTTTTTTTTTACGTGTGGATTCGCCCACTGGCCTTCAAACCACCGGGATTTGCAGCGGACGGTGTATCGGAATCGGGCCAACTAAAACCACACAGTGAGAAGGGGTCCGGGAACTGCTGTTTAACACATCCGGACTCTCAGCGCCTGCCCGTCTGAAGCGGGCACCATCTCGCCGCACGTAGGCACATGCGTGCGTCGCCTCCTCGCGGCTGGCCTCTGAAGTGGATGGAGGGGAAAACCCGTCCCGGTGTATTTGGGACAAGATTAAGGTGTTAACGTAAAACCATGACCGAGTTTTGCTACACCAAGTCTTATAAATTAAAAATATACTTTATATAAACAAAAAAAATAATAATATGACCTTGCTTCCTTCCATCCTTTATTTGCAACACTAATAAACATAATTTATTGCATACTCTTTAACATTGCAATTTTATTCATATGTCAGTTGTAGGATTTTTTCACTTAGTCCATTTATTTTTATTATATATTACAAAATAGACTTTACTATGCACTATGTAGCACGTTCCTAAAATATGTAGGTACATGAATTGATTTTCATGTAACGATTGATTTAAAATAGAATGAATTTAATGCAACTTCCGCGTCAAGAATCAATCGCTGTGTCGCGGGTACTTTACAAACATTCATGCAACGAACACAAAAACACTCAGACTGCGAAGTCGTCACTCCAATGAGGTTTGGTGCGGAGCAGTATCAGAATTGAACCGACAGCCAGTCTTAGAGCAATAATTTGTGAATCACAAAGAGTTGTCCATGTGGGGTTTGAACTCACAACACTCAACGTAGTAGTAAACGACATCACCGACAGTTTAAACTACTACGTATCCGTGCAGTGTCTTGTGTAAACAAATAACAACACATTGTAACACATTTTTCTATTTTGTATAAAGCATGTTTGTCTTTCACTGTTACAAAACTTGAAAATAAGGCAAACGGGTGGTTTTATTGTCTGCAAATTTAAAGGAGTATATTGAGTTCTACCTGACAATTTACCGATATCATAAACAGAGACACGAGGAAGATATGACAGTGTCAGTACACGGTTCTCTTCAGGGATTCCATCAAGGGTAGGAAGTTTATTTCCAGGATCTCAGGTTGATAGACACACTCTGCCAACAGGTAGTTAAGAAGATTTTGTTTTCCATAATAATAAACATCAAGGAACAGAGAGTTAACACTGAGAATACCCTTTTTACCTAATTTGTAACTTGCCGTAAGCACTTACTGAATGGTTTGTTACATTCCATCTTATTGTGTTAGTGTCTATTGCATTAATTATTCTATACCGCACTCTTGTCGTAATTAATATTATATATTTCTGTTATTTTATTCAGAAATACGTTAAAGGTTCATGATTAAAAAAGGTGAGAGTACAAAACCTTAAACAATTACAATAAAACAGAAAAACAATAATTAGACATAGTATACTAGACGTATAGTGAATAAAGAAATAACATATGACGTTGCCATTAATTAAGCAAAATTTAATTTATATTGTAGCTAAGAACAAAACCATTAATTTACAAATAACCTAGCTTCTACTTACTTCATACTATTATACTACTACGAATATTGTTGTGCTAAAGTGTTTGTTTGGTTTAACGCGTTAATCTTAAGAACCACTAGTGTGAATTAAAAAGTTCTTTCAGCGTTAGATAGCTCGTCTATAGAGGAAGTTTAAGAAATACGACTTAATTATATAACGACTATGCAACCTTACGCTACAACCAGTAGGATTATTGCACCTGCCTCGTCCGTCATTAAATCGTCGAAAAGTTGCCTTTTTCTTTCAGTTAAAGACAGCAACGAATACCCGTCGAGCGGGTAAAAAATCACCCACACTCAAACAACAGTTTTTATAGTTTACAAAATATCGTTTCATGTGGGATTCGAACCCACAATATTGAGCGCAGTAGGAAGCGGCTTAAACCACTAAGCCACCCGTGCAGTCTGCAGCTGTGTGACTGGCGAGGCAAGTCTGCCTCGTACAACGTTCAATGCGATTTTATTATTATTTAATTACTATTATAACAAAAATATGAAAGTAAGGTCATGTTCAGTTGAAGGCAGCAGAACGCTGACGTCACAAATAAGTGCATACATGTATTTTTGTCAAGTTGTTCAAATGCCAACGCTCTTAATGGCGTCAATCCACCGAGGTTTGCCGCGGAATAGATTGGATTAAAACCATATGGTGAGCGTCTCCGCGCCTAACGTACGAGAGATGCGACAACAGTGGTACGGCGTAAAATACTCAACGGGTTTTAACGTAGTTTTCAGAAATAAATAGAGTGATTCAAGAGGAAGTTTATACGTGTATTAGATTTATATTGTAGTAGGGGAAAACCGAGAATTTCAAAGACTTCCATGCGATGCCGGGTCGGGGCATGAGGCGCTCGTTTACCACCTATATAATAAACATTCATTATATAGTTTACTCTTTGGTCGGGCAGTTAGCGTAAGCTACTGCCGATCAAGAGGTCTCGGGTTCCATTCGCGGGTCAGGCCGGCAGGTTCAGAAGCCTCCGCCCCTACAAGAATCATGAGTCCTGAGCATGATCCATGAGGTCTGTTTTGGATTATGAAAGTGAAGGAACCGAGAGTGCGCCAGTTTGCACACAGACTTGTTCACTATAATATTGCCCAGGTAGTTGGCTAGTCTCCTTAGCAACAGGCTGCCGTGGCCATGGCTGAAATCAGCTGGGAGCTGTGCTAGATTTGTTTAAATAAATTATACTAGCCCATAGATCAGGAACTAATATTAGTCAGTTGTTAAGTGCTAATAATTGCATCATCCACTCTCCACATACATTGTTGTGTTGGGAGCACAGTAAAATTTTGTTCTAACTACGTCTAACACTTTTTTACATAGTTATCTAACACAAGTTATCTAACAAATAAATAAAATTAAAGTGTCTATTTTATTTTCAAATTAACAGCTTTTCACTAAACGCATTTAAAAGGGTGCTTACATCAAAGAATCAATTTTTATTTTATTACATGTTCTTTTTTTTTTTTTTATATTTAAGCTGCCAAAATGACTCTGCCCTGCCTGATGGAAAGCATGAGCAGGATCCAAGAGTGGTGGTCACCATCCTCAATGCGAAAAAGAACAATGCAGTATGGTGACCCACACTATGGCGGCCTGGGGGGAAAGGGGATGGTGAGGGGGATAGGGGGCGTTGGATTGGGGTATGGGCCTCCGGTATCCTCACTCACTCGATGAAACACAGAGTAAGCGCTGTTTCACACCGGTTTTCTGTGAGGCCGTGATATCACTCCGGTCGAGCCGGCCCATTCATGCCGAAGCGTGGCTCTCCCACGGTTTATGTTTATTTGTTCTGGCTAATCTCTGTAACAGCTGGAAAGATTTTCACTGGCAGATAACTGATGATATACAGAGTTACTCAGGCTAGCTGCTTTTCTTTTATTTTTTTACTTCTTTGTTTCACATGCACACACATTTTATAACTAAATATTGAATATGCGTTGGGTGATATAGAACTGAAACACATATAAGGATAGGCATGGAACATGCAAATATGAACATCATGCTGAAACTGCATACAAACTTAGACTGTTGACCTTCCACAAAGTATGACTTGAACAGTAAAGTTAATCTAATATGTGTTTAGCCATTAGGCTACTACTTTTTTTAAACTGGCTTCAACCTGGAACATTACTTGTGATTGTTGTTCTATGGGTAACACTGTGAGGTTCACCTAAATCAATAAATCTGGGCTAATTGTGTGGTACATTTTATGCTGGCTATTATTATTTAGGTACCCACCACAAAGATAAAAATAATAATTAATAAATCATATTACATCAGAACATCTACTCATTAGTTATCTTTAAAATATTGAATATACTAACAATAAAAAGGAGACAAATCTCTTTATTAATTGACTAGCTGAACCCCACAGTGTTTCACAGTGTGTGACACAGGGGGGCAGAGTTAGTCTAAAAAAGTAGCCTAAGTTACCCATCCAGAAAATCCCATCATAACGTAACAGAGATTAGCCAGAACGTTCAAACAGCCAAAAAAGTAGAAAAAAATATTGTCGTATATGAATACATATGCATTTAGTAAAAAGCATTTATACAATATTACAAACAGACATAACAATTTTTTTTTGTTTATGTATGGATTCCTAAGAGTCACTTGAAGTGTCATTCTCCAATTGCAATTATATATTATATAGCTGTGCTAGTATTATTATAAACTGTTAAAAAATATCAGAAATGGAATCCATTCAAACTAAACCATATATATTAACTAAATATATAGATTACCGTACCTGAAATGTAATCCCCTCTATAAGGGAATCATGTACAGTAACACCTGTAACAAAATAACATGATCATTATTAAATTAGCAATAGGATCTTTCTTACTTAAGTATTAATTTTAAATGTTTAGAAAAAAATTATAAATAAAGCATATTCATTCAAGCAGCATATTAGCGTAGCTCTCAGAAGTAACAGTTTTTAATTAAGTAGTGGGGGTCACAATATGTGGTGGTAACATCTGGTGCTGTGTCGTGAATTCAAAACACATTGACATAATAGTTCGCCGGCTTCTTGCATAGCGACACTATAGCGATACTAAAATATCCATATACACGATATAAAGAAAAACGACAAACAAATCCGCCTCGGCCCCGATCTAAAATAAAATCGCCGCACACTGCCGCCTCGCTATGACCGACCCTGCCAACTTATTGCTGCTATTACATATGCTACAGTTTTTAATAGTACTGTACTCTTTGCAATTACAATATTACGAGACGCGGAGCAAAACAACAACATACATTATTTTAATATAATCGATCTTACCATGGCTCTTTCCCTGAGCTGACAGTTTTGTGTTTAACGATATATCCAATAAAGTCAATATAAATACATAACACCACACTATTTTACGATACATATTTGTGCAACTGTGGATTGCAAAAATCACTGTTTATTCACATTTCTCAAACACAATTCGATATTTTTATCACATCAGTCAACTCACGAGACGTGCGTTCGCGAATTCGTGATTGACAACAGATTATATTAAACAGCACAGAACTAGAGAAGCACTCCCGAAAGGATTTGACATTTACTTTCTGTTCAGTCGGGTATTCGCAATTGGTGATGCTGATAACGAAAAAATAATTTCAGTGCAACCTTTTTTTTAATTAATGAGTGTCACAGCAAACAATGTGTGGATTTTCTTTTACAATAATATTACTTTAATTTTTAAATAATAAAAATTTACACCTACAAAATTTAGATTACCATTTTTTTACCATAGACAAAGTAAAATTATGCATAAAGTGGATTAGCTTTCTTGAAAGAATGTTTCTGAAGATAGCTTTGACTTTTTCTTTTATTTCTACCTTTGAGCGTTAAACTAAACAATCAGACACGCTATTTTTACGTAGTACATATTATTGAATTAAAAAAATATTTAGGTTTTCAAAACAGTAACAACATATCAAAATATATTCAACAAGGTAGTTTTTTGATCTTTTGTTGAAATTAAACCTGTTTATTATAGCTGTAGTCGTAAACATTTCCAAACAACAAAAGGTAGCCAAAATACCAAATATTTTTTTGTTTATACACACGTGCACGGGTGTTCCTGTCGTTAGTTAACAGTAAGTTTCAAGCGCTTCAAGCCCATATTCTCTTGGAGAGAGGATACATAAGACATCAAGATTGCGTCACTAGATCTGTTTACATGTCTGCGAATGATAACTATGGATCGTGAGGGTGAGCAATGTTATTTAGTCAGAGCCTACGGTAAGTAATATTAATTTACTTTGGTGACGAAGTGGTTATTGATACACAGATAACTCGAACAATGACAACCGCGAGGACGATGGCGGATCAAGCGGAGCTGGTGCAGCTAATCACAATGTACTGGCCTCCAGCGATGATGAGTCTGAGGGAGAGCTGTACGACATAGAACTGGCCGCAGTACATTCTGTGAGTTTAAAGTTATCATATTGTAACAAAAGTTGTTTGCATGTACTAGACTAAATATAAGGTGAGAACTAATTACTTTTATACACATTGCATTTATTGTTATATAAGTGCACAAACTTCGTATTAATTTAAGTGTTTACATCACCACTATTCACAACACTATGTGTTGTGGTTGTAAACCCCACATGGTACAATACTTCGTGAAATATATATTGCTGCTCGCAGTCTGTCAGTTCTCTGTGTTCGTTAAATATGAATGTAGAATCATCAGTGTCACAGGAATTGGTGAGTTATTTATGTTATAAATTATATTAAAGCTAATACCCTCTCTTTGTAATTTTATATAGTATGTCCAGTTATTGTATTTAATGTAGTATGTCAAAATACTAGAGGTGCTCATAGCACTCAGTTATTAGAAACAATCACCAAGGGTAAGCAACGACGGCTCTGTCTGTATCTGGATGGGTAACCGCTGGTGGCATGATACCATGAGCATCTCTGTTATTCGGAGGTTACATTAAGCAGTCGATCCCGGTTGTTATCATAGGGTAACAGTTGTGAAGCTTAGTTAGAGGCCTTTGGGCGGCTTAAAATCATCCAACGGCAAGATTACATAGCCACAACATAGTCTTGCCAGTCCCTAACCTGCACTCTGTCAGCATGGCGACATATGGCCTTAACACTCTCCTGAGAGGAGAACCGAGCCCAGCAGTGGTACATTATGGGTTGTTGATTGATTGATTTCACAATATCAAACATGTGCTTTTTAGGTACATTATTATTGTGTTGTTGAACATTATTATGCTTAGAAGTTTTTAAATAACTCCTTAATATCTTTCAAAAGCCACAAATGCTTCTGTAATGCTATGTATTTATTTAGACTACCTGGTTATTGTCTGAGGTATGTATGTCACCTAGCGAGTCTTTTAAGGCTGTAAATGCTGAAGCTGAATGGAAATAATCATTATTGAAATAACCAATATTTTTTGTTTTGAACTAATTAATCTGTAATACAAGTTGGTGTTGCAAAGAAAGAACATAATTGTAAGCCTACAGTCTACTGGTGGACATAGTCATAGACTTCATTTGTACTCCATTGGGTTAGCTCATTGGCTTTTCTCATCCTGGTCCTGTGACTCGGTTTCACGGCTAATATGGTCAACCCACAATCAGTTCCGTGGCTAATATACACTAACAAGAGGAATACACTTGATGCTTCTTTTTGAAATTCTTTGTCTAGTAATTGGGCTGAATTATGAACAAACTGTTGCTAGTTGAAAGTAATGTGTTATGATTATTATGGTAATTTCATTAGTACTGATTTTTATTAGTATCTCGGTTATCATGCTCACTAAAATGACATTGCATGCTGTGTCGTCATAGCTGTATTGTCATAGGACAGGTTGTTGCCTTCCCTCTAATATGGGGAGGGAGATAATGGCTGGTCCATGTGTCATACTCGTGGACAGGTGCTGCTTGGGATGAACCCTTTAGCATACACAATTATTTTGGTTTCTGCAACTCTAGCTTGTTAATCCAGTCACAAATTAGTTTTAATAGTAGATTTTGCAACTGAATATAAGTAGATGAGCACCTAGAATGATTTCTATGTAATAGGCTCAAAAGCTAACAAAAGCAAAAGCTAACAAAAACACTGATACCATGGAATGGTATCAGTGTTTTTGTTTTTGTTAGCTTTCAATAAAATGAAATTCAGGTGGCAACCGTTTGCAAACTGTTGCCACCTGACACACACAAACCTTCCATGTAATACAACACTATTGTATCTGAATACCTGACTTTTAAAAAGAGTGGAAATGAGTTTCTTTGCCAGTATTCTGCTTATAAGGCTCTATGCTCCTTGGAAACTGGAAGTTATAGATCAACATAAGAGGGCAGTAAATTTGATGTTTTCACCTAATTTACCTTGACAATACAGTACATCTGTGGCGTCTGTTTGTGTCGATCTATAATTTTTAACTGTAGCCTCAATTTAACGTTTATAAATGTCAGTTAGTGTCTTTATTGAATAACTGAATTCGAATTTAATTCTATATGTAAGTAGAACTTTAGGTTTCATCATATAATTATTTATGTTTTATAAAACATAAATAATTATATGATGAAACCTAAAGTTCGTCTTTATAATTTAGTTTGAATTTTTGTAACCAATGGAAAAGAAAAACAATAAAACACACAATGCGGCTCTTACCAAAGGACGGAACGTCCAATTGTGGCAGCATTCAATAATATACTTTATTTTTTGAAAAATAAGTTTGTTTTATCTCAATTTTCTGTTTGTTTACAACTTACGCGGCAAAGGCGGCTTGACCACAAAGGAACCGTCAAACGAATCAAACAACGCCGTTAGCTTTTGAAAACGTAATCTAGGCATAGTTGTAATAAGATCTATTTTATTTATCTCTTTATTAGTCCACTTGCCGACACATTGACAAATTGTACCGAATGTTTTTTATTTAGGGACATATGTATGTACCGATTTGATCCGCGAATAAAGGAATCTTAAGGCGCGAATATAGGACTTGAGTCGCATTTTTTTAATCCGCGAATAGTGAAAACGCGATTGAAGGAAGCGTGAATAAAGAGCTTTTACTGTATATCTATTATATTTCTCCTTAAAAAAGCATAAAGTGACTGGCCCTTTTAGATATAACGTAATCAAATTTATCAGCAATATGCAATAATAAACTATCCAAAAGCAACTTACATAAGTAGGTTCCTTGTCCAAGCGGTACTGCTCTGGAATGCGCTCCTACTCGAAATCAGGATGTACACAAACCGTTTTACATTTGCGCAAGGTGCATGTGCTCCTTCTTAAAGGAATGGCAGAAACTACTAACCGATAATTAGTATGTATTCAAGTGTACTCATATAGTTATGTGTATGTATATTTATATAAGTATATATATGTGTGTGTATTTAACAAATATGTATCCTATATATGTTTAAGTATTTCTTTCATTCTTTTGTGTACTGTTTGCCGTTAGTTTCATACAGAAACCTCCACCTCTGCACCACCTACCTTACAAGATTTCTGCACAAACCTGAAGTTGACTGGAAGAGAATGCCTTGGGCATTAAGTCCGCCATTGTAGAAGAGTGCGTAAAGTTTAAAAATAAATAAATAAGTGTAGGAAAAAAAAACTTGAGAAGTATACCAATCCATTTATAATTGAAACGATCCGTTTATATTATATAAACCCTTCTATATTATGTATTGCGTGCAGCAGTGGACACCCTTCGTCTTTCGGCACGGAATTTTGATTTTTTGTCTAAGGTTTTCTACGTTGGACGAGTTTCCAAACAAGAATCATCAAACTGTTTTAGAAACTGGTTTCGGAAATGGTCGAAGAGCTGTTTTTTGATGATATTGGAAAATGAAATGAAATGAGATATTTTGTTACATGCGGACAGTACATGAGTGCAGAAATGATGCCGGTGCGAGGGCGCACCGTGCTCGACGCGGGCTGGCAGGGCCGCGTGCCGGCGGTCATGCGCCACGGCTACGTGTTCCCGGGCGAGACGGTGCCCATGCTGATGCCGAACGCTGAAGACGCAGTAGTGATCGCGCAAGCCATCAGAACTGACAAACTATTTGCTCTACTTTCCCCTGAGTAATATAATTTTTTTATTATCTTTCGTACTTTGTCCGTGTAGTGTTATTGTGTTGTCTCGTACTGTGTCCTAAGAGATGAGTCAGGAAGCGAACTGCGCAGAAACCCCTTACTGCAAAGAGATGTAGTAGTAGTTGGTCAAAACCTAACCACTAAACCAAATATAAAGAGAGACCTACGTCTAGCAGTGGACTAGCAAAGTCTGTTGATCTGATCTATGGTACTAGGTCACACACACTCATCTCAAAGGTCAACGCAACATTAGCTGATTGTTGAAACTATGGAAAAATAGCTTACAGTATTATTAAGCACTTGGTTGCTACCTCAAAGACCGCTAACACCCTCTAGACTCCTGAGTATAGCTCGAGAGTGGTGTCTCCTTGGTCAATTCTTAATACCAGCCTGGAGTATGGCAGACGTAGCCGTGCCCATACTCGGATAGCCGTTGGATCCGTCCTGGTCGTCATGAACATAATTATATGGCAATCAAATATACTGATAAATAGTTAAATCTTCGCATTCAGGATTGTGGAAGTCATCGGACCTCCTTGACTGGACTTGGCATCGGTCAAGTCAAGTCAAGATGATGATGTGTCTGTACAACTTTATTAGAAAATAGGTTTGATATGTATTACTGTAAACAGTGAGTCGGGCAGCAATATCTCCGGCTACGGTGTGCTGTGCGAAGTGTACGAGGCCGGAATTGAGGGAGAGGTGAACAACCTCCCCGTCTTCAACACGTTGAAAGCGCGCGCCATCTATCGAATTAGATTCTTGCATATGCCTAAAGTACCTGTGCCGATCTACCATTTTATCAGGTGAGACACTGTCGCTAAATTTACAGATCTAGATAGTAGTACTACATGTTAGGGTTCGATGGAGTTGAGAAATAAACTTTCTGACGTGTAAAAGAGATTTAAAGAGAGTTAAAAACACTCCTAAAATCACAATATCACTTAGAACAGTCTTTAATTGCGAGGTCGAGGTCGCTAGGTTAATAACTGATATCACCCAGATATAGGGTGGGCCTGGAGATCTGTCACACAGGCCTTAAGTCTAGTATGGCCTCCAGCTCTCACTAGGGAATTTTAAAAAACTGTTATGTGAGTACCTAGATCTCATGAAACTTAAATTGTACCTTTCCTGTGAGAGAAAATAAAGTTTTATTATTATTATTATTTAGCGCGCTGTAGCACAAACGGAACTGAACTGTGGCCCACGACACGCCCTTTTCGTACCATATACCGTTATTGAATATGTATTCTAGTACATACTCGTGCAAACAAAATACGAAACAACCGCTCAACAATTAATCTATATTAGACGCTATGTATATCGATGTAATGTTCATTATTCCGTGCCTCAAGAAATCAACGAGAACTTTCCGATGGTTAGGCATCTCTAGCGTTGTTCTGGAATAATCTTTCTTCGTAAAAGTAGTAAACCTGGTGTAAGGCACCTCTGATTAACCGATGACTCGAGGAAATGGCAGCCGATGGATGGCGCTATCCTACGTAACGAAAGAGGTGTAGGTTACATCATACACGTAGGAAACATGACGTGTATGTTAGAAACGCTGCTATAGGGGAACAGAACAGATACGCATTATACGCAGTGTCGACTATTCGCAGTACTCCAGTGCTATACCCCTACGTATATTAGTTAGCGATCTGAGGTCTGTTCTTATACAAGATATTCAGCAGTGAATGCGGTGGTGAGTGGTAATAGCGAATGAGAGTGTTCTATTGCAGGCTGGCCTTCGTGGATGTGGTAGTGCTGCCGGAGGTGGCGACGTGCGACACGCTGAGCGCACTGCCGCTGCACAGCCTGGCGCCGCTGCAGGACCGCCACAACCCGTACGTACTACATCGGCCTCTCGCCGCACACACTTATACTACTTGTGTTTTCTAACGGATTTTTACACATTATATAATTGCTATACCCTTTATTTTTTTCTTTGTTTTAAAAGAGAACTCCCGTATTACGAATGTACATCCTGTGTCACGGAGAACTTTACAAACATACATGTTTCAAGTGTGTTTGTAGAGGACACAAAGTACACCCAGACTTAGAACAACAATTTATGGATCACACAAAGTATTTCCCGATGTAGGATTTGAACTTACAACACTTGCCGCAGTAGGAAGCGGTGTGGCGACCATTTAAACCACTAGGCCAACCGTGCAGTATACACTATAGGCCTCGTTCGTTTAGCGGTTAGCGTGTGCGACTATCCATCGAGGAGTTCTCGGGTTCGATTCCCGAATCACACCTTAAATGTATTGTTGGGGTTTTCTTAGTATAACAGTTGTAGGTGCTTCGCGGCCGTGCCTCGGAGAGCACGCCGGGCCTCGGTCCCGGTTTCGATGAACGTCTATGGCTATCGTTATCGGGAAACGGTGCCGTCAAATATACTGATAACAATTCAACTTTCGAATACAGTTTCCCTTTAGTTCGTCTCTTTCAATGTACTCGGTCGGGGTACAAGTGCGGTACGACGTGGTCTAACATCCGACATTTTTACTTGGAACAACTGCTATCAGGTTCTGACTTCTATTATTACAAGTACGCTGGACCGTAAAACGTCTCAATCTAAATGTAAAATAAACAGAATGTCGTTGTAAATAGCAAGCTAGATGCTAGAAAAAATATTAGGCCTTACATTGAAATGTGGATAATTGAGCGATGCCTTAGCGAGTGTTGTAGTGTTAACTGTAAAATTGAAGCGAGGTTGGTAAAAGGAACGATCGTCGTTTGTATATTAGTTACGTATATTTGCACGGATATACTGACATACGGTTTGTCTTGTCATTACGTAATATTAAAGGAGCATAGTTTAGACGAAAGCTTTGTTTAATTTTGCGCAAAATAATATAATTATATTCACTAAAGAAAGTCGATGAAGATATTTATGGACACATTGTCGATATAGAATATTCGCAACCCTATACAATAATTGTATTTTTTTTATTATTTTTTTTTTATTTTAAAACTTCATGCACACATGTACAACGGCGGGCTTAATGCCCAAGGCATTCTCTACCAGCCAACCTTTGGATGCTGTAGAAATTTTGTGGGGTAGATGCATTGTGGTGGGAAAAAAAATATATATTCGTGAAGTTACAATGTATACATAAAAATATAAATAATTATATATACACGGTAATATATAAACTTTATATACATACACTATGATACACACTAATACATAAACTTTACATACGTACACTGTGAGTGGGTACTAAGTTGTTTACTAATTAAGGCTTTCCTGCCATCTGGTAAAAAGGTGGTTTTTTTCATTTTTCTTAAATGAGTCACGGCTTGTAGACATCCTGATTTCGTGAGGGAGCGTGTTCCACAGCATTACAGCCTGCACAAAGAATGAGGAGTACACAAAATCAGAATTATGAGATGGACACAAGAGAAGCAGATTGTTAGAGGAGCGGTGGTGAGTTGAGGTCCGAGAAAAGATAGGTCAGCGCTCGCTGACTGCGGCGCTGGCGAATGGGTAACCACTGTAGTTGAGTACGGAAAGTAGACACATGATCATACTTGCGGAGATTGTATATGAATCGAATGCAGTTATTAAGAAGACGGTCGAGTTTATTGAGGAGGTCTGCATTCAGGTCGAAATAACACACATCACCGTAGTCGATTAGAGGAATAATGAGAGACTGTGTGAGTGAGAGTTTCGTTTTAGGAGGCAGGAAGTTCTTGAGACGGTAGAGTGTTCGCAAGTTACCTGTTACTTTCTGGCTCATTTTTATCGATTAAACAATGAAATCTGAAATCTATTTTCATTTAAATGTGATGAAATTTAATAAAATAAGTATATAATAGAAGGCCAAGAAGTTCACTCGTGAAACGTTACTCCGTTACTTTGTCGGTACCGAATTTTACAAAATACACAAACTCACATTTTACAGATGTTTTAAATATCATTCGGTAAACACTGAACACGAAAAGTATAGTGATATTTTAAAATCAATAACTAAATCAACAGAGATACACCAAAAAAAATACAACGATCATCGGCGTACTCGTAATCATAGAGGTCGGCGCTATCGGGTCTGCACAGTGTAAGGTGCAGACATCGGAGTTCCGTACATAGCGATTATCCATAAGGGTGCCAGAGTGCCAGAGTGCCAGAGACACCTTTAGTGCCGAGGTGTCTCTGGCACTCTTACGGCAGTGGCGGTGTGCGCAGCGCGCGGCGGCGGACGGCGCGGCGGCTGGAGGCGAGCGCCACGCCGTGGCCGCGCTTCGTGCACGACATCTTCGACTACCCGCGCCACAGCGAGGCCGTCAAGCAGTACCTCACCGCCGTTCGGATAGGTTCGTATCCTCTGTACACGCGTCCTTCACGCGCTGGCCTTCGTGCGCTCTCCCGGTCGACCTTCAGGTGATGTACGAAAACCGTCTGTTAGGTGCGAACAGATTGAATTTTGTAAATAAGAAATAAACCTTAATGTGAATGATACATACGTTTACCGCTACGTACACTATATCGGTACATACGCGACACGTGTGAATTTAACATACGTACACGTAACATATACGTAGGTACATGGTGAAACACGAATGTTTAAGATTGTTTTTGTGCTGCCGATTCTTTCCAAACTTTACTATGACCTCCCCTGACTGTGGACCGGTTTATAGCTCTGCCGAGCTGGCCGCGGGTTCGACTCCCGCCTTGGTCGAATAATTCTTACTTTTATCTTGTACCTATTCTTTGTGTATGTGTGTGTGTGTGTGCGCGTGTGTGTGCGTGCGTGTGTGTGCGTGCGTGTGTGTGTGCGTGTGTGTGCATGCGTGTGTGTGTGATAGCTTGCCACCTGTCCCTGGCTTGAGCCGTTTGTAGGACTCGTAGTTCCAAGAGTAGAACGAACCGGTATGCCCGGTGCGATGTGCTCGGCACCTCCGGACCTTTTCCCTTCGATCTTACGAATCTTCATTGACCTTTCGAAGTTATATTTTCTCCTCTTAATTATCTACTAATTATAAACACATTCTGGTATACTGCCCTGCTAAAAGAAAAAATATATGTGGCAATTCTATTTCGAAAATTGGTTACCGACACAGAATGTTAGATCTTCTTTTGAAATGACTGATTCCCGATGTGACAAATAGGAAAGCTACGTACCTGTTTTATGTTTGCCAACTTTTTCTGTAACACCTGCTATAATTACAATGAAAATGTCTCATTTTTAGCTAATGTTTATAGTTACTTATGCTTTTTTTGCTTAGTCCCTTGGCTCTTTCGTCATTATGACACTTGGACACCTGTATCAGGGTCGCTTCCTTAATTCACACGACAGAAACGGATTATGTAACGGCAGAGCTAACCGTTGATTTGTTTGGACATGTTTTGATTATGATACTATCGCGTTGTCCCGAACTTGTTTCTGGCACAGTTGTGCAAAAGCCAAAATGATTGAGCTATCTGTTGCGTCGTAGCGAAACAGCCGCTACCTGCCGGTATCAGCAAAAGGAGTAGTTGCGATGGTTATTGTAAATGTGTAAAACGTAAAATGAATGAACGATGTCACGAGTCTATGGACGGAGCTATGGTCTATGTCCAGCAGTGGACCGTTAAAGGCTGTTGATTGATTGTTGACGGGTGGAGTGATCGTCTTGCTTACAGGTAATTCCAATATTCCGCTGCCCATGTTCAAGTGGAGTAGTCCGATTCTAGACGCACGCCCGTGTCTTCATCATTTTTGGGTAAGGTGCAGCATGTTCAGCTAAAGACTGACGCGAGGATACAATTCTTCAATATTCAGTAGTCGAGACTTCGCATACACTCAATGTTTTCAAACATTCGAGAAAATCGCGACTTAGTAAGGTATTTGTGAGGTTCCAACAGAACCTGGCTAACGAGGAGTGGATATAGCCCAAAAATGAGTCAGTGGGAAATATTAAGGAAAAAAAAAAGGCTGGTTCCAGGCTAAGTGAGAACCTAAGTGTCAATAGATGCGGTGATTACAACTGACGCAACAACTGCCTGTAAAGTTTGAGTTGAAACATGAGGGAGTGTAAGTTGTTTGAGACACATCGTGCAGGTCTCTATCCTCCATGCATGCATGTGCAAGTCTATAGCCCAACGAAGAGACGGTATTGATACCTGGAATACTTACGATACAAATTTGTCATTCCAGTTCAAGCGCTTTTTTCCTCTAAAGGTTTCTATTACTATAAATAAATAAAAGTCAGGGCACTGCCTGCCGTGTCTGTAACCTAACCAATTTGTTGACGATTGAATATAATTACTTGTTACATAAAACTTGTTCGAATCATCATCATCATCGGCCTGTTGCAGTCCACAGCCGGACACAGCTCTCTCTCGTTACACATTGATGTTCGGATAGACAGTAGAAATCCTAAAACTCTTAAATGCATTGTCCCATATATGAGAATTAGGGTCCGTATCGATTACACCGAGCGTAATGTTCCGCCCGCGTCCCACAAACCATCGCCAAGTTTAGGGCGGTCCAAGTGTAATACAAATGAAAACAAAAGTTGCATGACGTGATGAGACAGTTCGAAGTCCGAGCGATTAAATTAAAGTGCAAAGTATTTTGGCTTTATCTTGAGTCCGTTTCCGTACGCGAACATAGCTTGACATTGGATAATGTTATTTATCCTCATACATAGGTCATGGTTTACTGGAAATAAAGTTCATATTAATTTTTTTTCGTGATGCATGTATTAATTTGCGTTTTTCGAATTGTTTCTTTTACTTGGGCTAGTGTGTAAGTGGACGGGAAGTACCCGGATTAGGTTTAATGTCGGCTTAGAGCTTTGGTTGTGTTACTGCTGCATGGGACTACAGACATGAGTATTTGATATTCATTTCAACGATACATCATCATGTTCCTGAGAAATCGGGTCTGGGCAGGAAGACTGACAGACAGATATTGAAGTGATCGTATGAGGGTGCCGTTTGTTGGCGCCGGCACGGCACTTGGCCAGATTAGTGCGTAGTGGCGCAGGGCGCGTCTTGTACAATTAATGAAACTAAAAAATTATCACTTCTATGCTTGTCTTATTCTATGGTGTATGGCTTTTAAAAAATGTTTGTATAGAAGAAAATAATTTGTGAAGTTTAGTAGGTGTCATAAATAATATTAAGTTAAACTTTAAGCAATCTGGACTAGGTAATATTATAAAGAGGAAAGATTTGATTTTTTTTGTTAAAAGAATAACAACAATTTGTAAAAAAAAATACTCAACAAAAAAACAGGCTACAAGTTTAGTGCACACTAGTGTAATCGAAGTACAGTGGACTGGCGCACCAGCCGCTTGCTGGGCTCAGCGCTACCACAATCCCCACGACGCGCTTATAATCAAAGAACTAACTGTACGCATCCAACGCATCTGGGCAAGTTCCGTGCCGGTCTCCATGCAAGCAAATTGCACATTTTGTATAAAGACGTCATCTTATCACGTCAGTATACAAAATGCGCGAGTGCGTCACAGGAATCACTTCATTGTGACATCATTTTATAATCAAGTAACAAAATACCATCTGGGAAGTCGCTGCGTAGAGAGAAATTTTGTGATTTAATGCGGACAGCATTTGTTTGTTTTATTTTTATCTTCTCTCTACTTTTACCTACTACATTATGCTTTGTAAATCATTAAATATTGTAAATCTCTTTTTTAAAAGAGTAACTTTAAAGTTTCTTGCTGGTTCTTCTTCATAGGAACGACACGTCGAAACCGAGCAACCAGAGTCGTTGATATAACGTTCCGAAAGTGGCCCAAAAAGCCACTTGGAATGTAAGTTTATGATTTTGCTTTTATTGTACTGAGTTATAAAATTGTTACAAGGAACTGGTGCCTGTAAAGTAATACCTGCACTCGCGAAGCGCCTCACTTACTAAGTCATCGGGCAAACAGTACAAGTTTGTCGGTGCCGATGTGATAGCGAGCACAATAACCGAGCGTGTGGGGTGTCGTGCGCAGACAACATGCCGGAGGACCCGGTGACGCTGTCGTTCATCGTCGCATCCAACCTGGTGCTGTCGGCGCGCGACAACCTCGAGCTCTTCTGCGAAGACAACGCGCTGCGCCGCCTCAAGATGGAAATCGAGTTCATCAATAGGGTACGCGTCCATAGCCATGCTTCTACATCTCCCCTTGTACGCTAAGTGTCCTCATTTGTGCGGTGATCTTTCAGACCAATATGTTGTGCTGCTTGACGTGCCGGACGGAGATCACTCAAAGAAAACATATATTCCCTATGTCTAGTGACGGGGTGCACGCCAATTACGTGAATCTCGGTGAGTATAATGTTCACTACTGACACGCATTAGTCAGAATATACAACATACACTAATGAAAGTTGGACGTTAACGTGTTGTAACGCACAGCTCTACCAATAAATTACTTCCCGCGACCGACCGACTCCTCATCGCTGTGTACAAACTTGATTTATTTCTAGTTGATGCTGAGTAATGATTCTTTACTATTTCTCTTCTAAATGAGTAAGATGATCGTTCGTAGTTTACATGTTTAAAAGCTCAAAATAATCACAGAAGCCGTCGGTAATAACTGGTATTCAATTAATAAGACAGAACTGGTCGTTCGCCCATTAACCGTGTGGTGTCGTGTGGTGACTCCATGGGTCGCGATTCGTGTTTATCCGACTAAGTGAGCAAACTACGCAAGGCGACCGTCTGGTTCGCGAAGGGTAGCGAGCCTCCCAAGGCCGCGGGCTGCAGTGTGCGGGTGTTGCAGGCGGGTACATGCACGACCTGCTGACGGTGCGCGAGGCGTGGAACGTGCGCTCGCGGGACGTGCCCACGGACGAGTACTCGTGGTTCCCCGGCTACGCCTGGACCACCGCCGAGTGCGGCCACTGCAGCGACCATATTGGCTGGAGGTACCCTCGCTTCTTTTTTTCCCTACTTTCTTTCCTTTAGACGATACTTTCGGTGAGCCGCAGGTCACGGGTTCGATTCCGAGCAGATAAAAATAATATGTGACGAGCGCGATTATTATGATCGACCGATACGGGCTGCACCTTGTGCGTCTGTCTAAATAGATGGAAGTAAATAAAATAAAATTATGTCCTATAAATGTGTCCACATTTCTGTCCAGTATATTGGTATATATTTAAAATATTTAACTATATTTATCAGCAGACTTGTTATTATAGTACAGGTTCTACCTATGTTGGGATCAGAGAGCTCTGTTGATATGTGTTATTACATACTAGCTGACCCGGCGTACTTCGCCATATTCATATTCTTGAAAAGAATTTGAATTACCGAAATTCTTATTTTAGTAAGGCCGTGTTAACTTCTCGCAGCGCCGCAGTATATGCGACTAAACGGAGTATGAAACTGTAACATCTCCAGTTATTTTTTTGTACTATACATACCTTGTCCTGACAATAACGAACACATAAAAGGAAGAGCTATCTAATTTGGTGCAGTCGAATGAAAGTTGAAGGCGCTCATAGCCCAGTTGCACTCGGTGATTAGAAACAATCATCGAGGGTAAGCAACGATGGCGCGGTCAGTACCTGGATGGGTGACCGCTGGTGGCATGTTACCATGAGCGTCTCCGTGATTCGGAGGTCACGTTAAGCAGTCGATCCCGGTTGTTATCATACGATAACAGTCGTGAAGCTTAGTTGGAGGACTTCGGGCGGCTTAAAAACATCCAACGGCAAGATTTACGTAGCCACAACGTATTCTTGCCAGTCCCCAACCCGCACTTGGCCAGCGTGGGGACGGATGGCCTTAACCCTCTCCTGAGAGGAGACCCGAGCCCAGCAGTGGGACATTATGGGTTGTTGTTTTTTTTTGTTTGAATAAAAGTTATGCAGGCACATACATTCCGGTGATTCATGTTTATTTATATAAATAATATTGTTCAGGCCATATACAGATATGTAGCCCCGATTTGCTATAAATATTATTGTATGAGAAATGTATCTGTACCTCTAATTTCTTTCTCGCCTTTCTGCTTCATTTTTTTTATTCTGCTTCAGTTTCTTTTTGAAAAAAAATATTGGTAATTCCATATATATTCAGCCATATAAAAAAAGATCGTGTCTACTTGTATTAAAATGTTACACCTTTTTATGAGAAGTGGTAAACACCTGTGAAGTTGGTTAAAAGTTCCATGTTATAAGTAGATTCGACGCGTTGAAGACCACGACCCGGCCGCAGCAGTTCTACGGGCTGTGCCGGCCCAGCATCCAGCCCTACGGCGGGCCCGTGCGCGACCCGCCCTCCGTCCACGAGGCCTGACTCCAGCTCGCGTGCACCCAGCAGTACTTCGTACGATAGCGGCCACGAGAGAACTGATACTTATATTTTTATATTAGGGTGCTGTGGACGAGGGATGGATACCAAAGAGAAAGGAAGCCGTGGCTGGCGATGAATACACTTGGTATGAGATTATTATAAAGTATATTTTCATTTAAGATACCGTTTGCGGCACTTTGTAGTGATTCTTAAAGCGTTTGAGATTGAGCCGATGAGTTTTATCTTCCATTCTTTCTTTGGATGTATGCTCAGAAATGATCTATGATGACGATATATTTTATGACTATTTCATCCAATGAGTGTAATAAATAATATTTAATGTAGTTACAAGTGCATCGATCTGCCTAGAGATCGGGGTGGAGGCGCTGTTAGCTGAATCCAGGTTCCTAGACTAATAGATACAATATATTTTATTTGCATAATTATTTGGCAACAAATGCCAATACCTAATTTTAATTGTTTACAAGTCCAGGAATGTTAACAATCACAGACTGTGTATTATTAGCTATGTTTTACTGTGGTCTGTGTATTCAATATGTATTCGTTCATTCGACGGACTTGTATATTTTTCATTATTCGACTGAAACCGAAACGTTGAAATTCACACAGTTTATTGTTAATTTTGTGTTTTTATTATAATGATTATTATTTTAGTGAATTTTATATTATTGTTCTCAATGTAGCGGGACCTGACTCGATGACTGAATGGTGACGCAACAAATTATAGGTCGGTTTTACATACTTAAGATTGTACAAATCACATATTTGTAAATATACGTATATAATAAATACAATACTCTGATTGTGAATGCATTGATATCACAAAATGATAGCTATTATCTTTTATATTGTAAGTACGCGTTATTAACTTGAAAGGGTTTCGTATTTAATTGTTAAATCAATAAATATGTCTCTGTCTATACGTCAATATTATTTAACCTAATGTATCTGTTGATATTTGTGTATCTTTTACCCTTACCCTTAACTCTTAATAGTATTAGACAGGTGGATAAACCTAGTCCTCAATGTCATTAGGGCCCACGCCTCTCGCTGTACTTTCAATGCCGGTAGGCATTTTGCGACCTCGTGCTTACGATTAGTTCGAATTGGCGAATAGTCGAATGGGTTATTAACTTTGTCTCTTATGTACAATATAATTAAAAGTGCCTTGTAGAGTATATAATATATTGTTAAACATCGCAGATATACTGAGTATTGGAGTTATAGCGGAAGCATACTACAAAACCACTATGCTGTGACACATCGGCGCCTGAGGCGAATCCTACGCATAAACAACACCTTTACGAGTGACATAGCTTTGTTAATGGTGAAAGAGTATTGATGTGGCCATATATTTACTATTAGAAGCCAAGATTAATTATTTTATTTTAAAGAAATTAAATGACTCAGGCCATTCACAGTTTTCAAATGCGCAAATTATTTATATATATATATGGGTGTATAGGGGCGAACCACAATCTTTCGCTCCCAGCCAACCTCACCTGCACGCGGTGCACCCTGCTGGATAACAAACGAGGCTCTGGCGACCGACCGATGGCGGCATATCCATCCCAACAGGCGTAAATACAATAGGCCGGTGATGGGCAGCAACAAGTTACGCCCTGCGATCACCAACCTGCCTGCCCAGCGTGGTGATTATGGCAAAAACCTCCAGGAGTAAGCAACAGAAGCCACGGCCCCCAGTTCCCGGTAGTCCCGCTATTCCTGGTCATGGTGGCGACCACGGTTACGGCGGGATGCGGCGGGTGCTAAGAATCACCGTGTTACGGGAGGCCACCACAAACGACTGACCCTGGCAACATTCAACGGCCGCACGTTACGGCTAGACTCGCATCTGGTACAACTTGAGGAGGAACTTGGGAACATTAGGTGGCACATCTTAGGGTTATGTGAAGTCCGAAGAGAGGGGGAGGACACCATAATCCTCGACTCAGGCCACCTGATGTACTTCTGCGAGGGAGACCAACGATCCTAAGGTGGCGTGGGGTTTCTGGTGAACAAGTCGCTTTCTGGCAACGTGGAAATTTCCAGTGTGTCGAACAGGATAGCTTACCTCATTGTCAAGCTTACCGAGAGGTATAGCCTCAAGGTAATACAAGTGTATGCACCGACCTCGGCTTACTCGGACGATGAGGTGGAGGATATGTTCGATGACATATCGAGGGCCCTCCACTCCACAACTAAAACCCACTACAACGTTGTTATGGGTGACTTCAACGCCAAAGTGGGAGTACAAACCTGCGGCGAATCGGTAATAGGATCCCATGGATTTGGAAACAGGAATCATAGGGGGGCAAATGCTCACCAACATTCTCGAGCGGGAGGGGCTGTTTTTGATGAACTCATTTTTCGAGAAGCGGCCCCAAAGAAAGTGGACGTGGAAAAGCCCTGACGCTATGACCAAAAATGAGATCGATTTCATCATGACGGACAGGAAGCACATATTGAGAGACGTCTCAGTGCTCAATAGGTTTAACACCGGTAGTGATCAACGTCTAGTCCGAAGTTCTCTGAATGTCAACTTCAAAGCTGAACGTGTCCGCATGATGAAATCCAGGCTCCGACCAACTCTGCTCCAAGTCGAGATGGGATCTGAAAAATTCCAGTCAAATCTGGAAAACCGATTTGTTGCCATGGAAACCACAAGAGACGTAAACTCGAACCTTGAAAATGTGGTTTGAATCCTCAGGAAATAAGGTACGAGATTTTGTCAAATGCAGCGTACAGGCACAAAGTCGAAACTTTCAGAGAGGACACTAGGGTTAATGAAGGAACGACGTGAGAACCCGCCAATCACTTCTTCGGCAAAGCAGACTCTAAACCGAAAGGTTAGTAAGCGTGTACGACACGACCTCCGATGCTCCAACGCTCTTTTGATTGAAAGAGCAATCGAGCAGAATCGGGGGTCAAAAGCATTTGTGAAATCTCTTGGAAAAAGCCATTTGACGAAGCTGACCACAGCAAGCGGAGAAGTCGTTGCTTCCAAGCTGGCCATCCTTTCGGAAGTAGAAACCTTCTATGGCGATTTGTACGCTTCGCATACATTTCGACCTGATCCCGAAAATGAGGACCCTAGAGCCACATTAACACGCCACTACACCGAAGATCTGCCAGAAGTCAACATTGACGAAATCGAGATGGCTCTTAGACAGCTGAAAAATGAAAAAGCCCCTGGAGAGGATGGCGTTACTACAGAGCTGTTAAAGGCTGGAGATAAACTCGTACTAAAGGCGCTTCAAAAGCTTTTTACCGCTGTCCTGTTCGAAGGGAGAACTCCAGAGGCGTGGAGTAGGAGTGTCATCATCCTGTTCTTCAAAAAAGGTTATAAAACCATGTTTAAGAACTATCGGCCCATTTCCCCCCTGAGCCACGTCTATAAGCTGTTTTCAAGAGTCATCACGAACCGTCTTGCGCGAAGACTCGACGAATACCAGCCACCGGAGCAGGCTGGGTTTCGGGGCGGATATGGCACAATAGACCACATCCACACAGTGCGGCAGATAATATTTCACTTGTTTCTGTCCCCGTAATTGTTTACTAATGCAATGGAGGACTTGTTTAAGACGCTGCACTGGAAAGAACGCGGTATCAACATCAATGGCGAGTACATCTCTCACTTGCGATTTGCAGATGACATCGTCATCATGGCAGAGACGCTCCAGGACCTACAACAGATGTTGAACGACCTGGCTGACTCTTTTGTGCGCATAGACCTACGGATGAACTTGGACAAGACCAAGGTCATGTTCAATGAACATGTACTACCGGAACCGGTTGCGGTACACGGTACCGTTCTCGAAGTTGTCCAAAAATATGTATACCGGCAGACTTTGCAGTTAGGTAGAAACAACTTTGAGGACGAGGTGAACAGAAGAGTCCAGCTAGGTTGGGCAGCGTTTGGGAAACTTCGTCGGGTCTTCTCATCGTCGATCCTATAGTGCCTAAAGACGAAATTCAATGCGTGCGTCCTACCCGTAATGACATACGGAGCCGAAACGTGAACACTTACGGTTCGACTGGTCCATAAGTTCAAAGTCGCTCAGCGTACTACAGAATACTATATGTATATACTACAGAAACGAGGTGATCCGACAAAGAACCAGGGTCATCGACATAGCCCACAGGATTAGCAAGCTGAAGTGGCAGTGGGCTGGCCACATTTGCCGAAGAACCGATAACCGTTGGGGTAAACGAGTTCTTGAGTGGAGACCGCGACTCGGCAAATGTAGTGTAGGACGTTCACAGGCCAGGTGAAGCGATGATTAGCGCGGGACGGCTGGCAGGAGCTGGATGCGAGAAGCCATAGATCGAACTAAGTGGCGTGAAATTGGAGAGGCCTATGTCCAGCAGTGGACTGCGATAGGCTGATGATGATGATGGTGATGATAATGATGATGATGAATGACTCAAATGTTTAATGTTCTCATAGTACTGAACAACACTACTTACCAAATGTTTGTATGATCTGCAAATATTTGTTTCGGAATAATGTGTTTTTTATTTATAAATAAGTATGTATTTACAACAACAATGTTTATATGTATTTATATCAGTTGCCTAGTACCCATAACAAGATCTGCTTAGCTTGGGCCTAGAGGGCACTGTGTAAGAAGTCGGAAATATTTATTTATTTACTAGAGACTTGTGGTAACGGGTATTAACTGGCACACTCCGTATAAAGCGCCAAGTAGTGTGTGTTCCCCTTCTGCTGTAAATACGCTGATGTAGCTCAACCGGATGGTACAAGTCGGAGGTGGTGTAATCCCATGGCGTGTTTTCTAAACGTTTCTGAACTTATTAAATATATGAGCTCGACTAGTACTGACATCGTCGATACTATGGAGTTGGGTGTATGTAAATAGTAGCTACGTTCCCACCGTAATGTTATGCGGTAGACAACACAGTTACACATTTATAGTGAGGTATTCATGGGTAACGGGTAGTCATTCCGCAAGGGCTGCTCACACAACACTGTGCTGTACTTCGGGCTCCACTTTCTTTCTCTTCTTCACTTTCGTTTGTCGTTTATCTGAATGGAAATAAATATTATTAAAAAGAAAGAGGCGGATGGACCTAAGATGGAGGTGTTTGTAATATTTTAGATGAACGATTTCAACGTTTTTAGTATGTGCAATGTCTGTCTTTTGACTTTTAAATTTGCACTAGCGCTGTATGTATATGTGAGTGTGCACTAAAGAGTGGCAGTGCAGCATATTTTTGGGTTCTGACTGATATCACCCTAAAATATTTAACATTAAGTTTTAAAAGTTTGACTATGACGAGTTTTGAAACGGTGCTAGCTTAAAGTGATGGCCGGTACCAGTGAGTGGCGCGTGTGGTGCGGCAGGTCGGCGCGCAGGATGGTCCGCAGCGTGGAGCGCGGCAGGCGCAGGGCGCGGGCGCGCGCGCGCAGCGACAGCGCCGGCGCCGCGAGCACGGACGCCAGCACCTCGCCCGCGCGCCCGCTCCTGACGACAGTCCACCACTTTATTTCAGATGCCCGGCTGATTTAGTTTATTTTCGACTGCCATGGGATCACTACGACGATGAAAGGTTTTATTTCACACGTAGATATACCTGTTGATCGGTCGACCTGCTCGAGGGGCATCGTGAACGCTTCCCGTAGAGAACACTTTACGCTCCCACACTAGTAGCGTGTTCTTGGCTGGAGGATCACGATCGAAACGTTGGCGGAAGTCTCGCTTGATCTGCAACCGGGGTGTGTGGTAAGTACCGAATGATTAATATAACAATATATAGATTGTGTAAAAAAACGTAAAACGGAATAGGAAGTACATACAATCTTTCTTTTCCTTATAGTATATTTTTATTTATTTAAGGTTGTTAAACTTGCGCCATGGTATGGGCGATTTTTTTAAATGCCCTCTAAAAAGAAAAAATAGTCGGTACTAGTAATTTTTAAACACACAAAAGAGAAAGTGTTGAACTGGTGAATATAGGCCTCGCCAATTTTACATCACAAGATAATAATTATACAACATATACCCAGTACTATCTACAGTTGATTGCTCTTAATTTATTTTCTATAACAGACACCTCACGTCAACTATGCTTACCCGCTGGCAGAGAAAGCTATCAGCGACAGACAAAATCCTACAATTCATGCATATCATCTTTTGTCTGCTAATTGTTTATGATGAAATGCATATTGTATTTCAACTGATAAAAGAATATACTGTTCTACTAACAGTCCATTGGTATCATTTAAACACTGCATTGTAATATTGTCAGCACCAAACTAAAATGTAAACAAATTGTGATCTACTAAATCATCATCCCGATCATATAGATGGTTGGCAGTCCACAACTGTGCGCTTTTCAAGGAACTTTCTGCCTCACAAATCAGAACTGGAATGAAGTGTCGCCTGTGGTATTCCTGGACCAACGCAACCTTCAAGAAAAGGGCATATTCCTTCTTAAAAGCCCGGCAACACACTTGTGACACCTCTGGTATTGCAGGTGTCCATGGGCGGCAGTAATCCCTCGACATCAGGCGATGTGACTGCTCGTTTGCCACATATGCCGTGAAAAATAAAAAAAAATGCTAAAGAACTCTTTGAATCTCTCCAAGTGAGAGTTATTTGACAATTATTAATGATATTTGAACCCCATAGTGGGGTGCAACGTCAATTGACATAGGCTATAAAATGCTTAAACTTTACACACAATTCTTCAATTTATGATCTTATCTTTAATTACTGTTGTGATAACTTATTCATGAGGCGAGCGAGGAGCTTTAAGGACTATAGTAGTGTTAAAATTCTTGAACTCTACTCATTCTGGTTGATATGATGAAAAAAAAATTGTCAATCCTGCATTCAAAAAACACTAACTTGACTCATGCTGCTCTTAGTATTTCTCCTCTCATGCACCCAAACGGCCGCTACAAGTCTTTCTTCGATTGTGAAGTTAGAGGTGTCAACTCTGCTTTTTCTGGTATTTGCTTTTTTCTTTACACAATTTATTGTTTTGTGCGTCTCTTGTGGTTCATTTACTTCAGGTTGTATTTCAGTTAAGTTGTGTTGTACAGTTTCACATGGCATCTGAGCTACAACTGGCATAGAGGCATGTTTAGTGTTATCTACATACATCGGACATTGCTCCTGGTAAGCATTTTGGTTGGAGTATTGATGTGTAGCAAAATGATACATAGCTTTGAATATATAATATTTTTAATAATGCCTTTTAGTTTAGTTTTGCAGTACAAATCAGTGATAAGTTAACTTTAACACATAAACAACTGCTAGCAGCAAAAATTATATTGATTGCACAACAAAATAAATAAGCAAACCGACATACTACTGAATACTTGACAATCTTGACCTTGACATGTGGTTTAACTTCATTTGACAGATATCATAACTGTTTTTCCTGAGTTCCATGTTCCTTAAAAAGTTTCCTATTTAGCTTTCAGGGAGTAATTAGCCGCAATCATAAAAAATAAAATGATAGTTCATCTATTTTTCGTTTCATCTTTCCAATGACGAATTAATACATATTCTATAAGAAAGAAGCGTTGAAATAATTCAACGCTTCTTTCATATCTATTCACTCAAGGCAAGTGTCAAACCCGCGCACCTGTTTTCCAGTCTAGCGACTGGCCCTAACTTCTTTTGATCCGCGCGCAACTTAGTTCAGATACATTTTTTTCATGTAGTAGCTCCCAAAATTACTCTGCCCTGCCTGATGGAAAGCATGAGCAGAATCCTAGAGTGGTGGTCACCATCCTCAATGCGATGAATAATAATATATATAACTTAACTATAATTATTGTGTTTCGAGCAAACGTATCTCTGCTGATGGTAAGCGATTACCGCTGCCCATGAACACCCCCAACACCAGATGCATTACAAGTGCGTGCCGGGCTTTTAAGGAGTACGCTCTTTCCTTGAAGGTTTGAAGATCGTATTGGTCCGGGAACACCGCAGGGGACAGTTCATTCCAGTTTTGTTGTGCGAGGTAGAAAGTTCCTGGAAAAGCGCACAGTTGTGGACTGCCAACCATCTAGATGATGGGGATGAAACTTCTGTCGCTTAGGACGATGGCGGAAAGAGGCAGTAGGAAACAGTCCGAACAATTTCTCGGAGCACTCCCCATGGCAAAGGCGGCAGAAGATGCACAGCGATGCCACACCTCTACGCAGCGCCAAAGAGGCCTTGCCCTCCAAATAACCACCAAACTGGACTTCGCTTGATATGTTGACACCAAGTATTCCAATATAGGTGGTAATTTATACTCTCGATTGACAGCACTCGATGGAACTAGTTGGAATACATTCTAAAATTAAATTCACTTGTACTTATTCCTACATTTTATTTACAAGTTAATTTAATTCTAGATAATAAGTGGTGTTTACGGGTTCAATTCTTTTTGTAAAAATCGATGACGTGCATCTTATTTTAAAACATCTGAATGAAATGAGATCACTGATGCGTTTACACAGAATTTGAGGGGATGGCAGATGTTCATGGACGGCGCTAGTTACTAATCAGATGATCAGCCTGCCAATTTTCTCTCCCATATATTAAAAATTTCCTGCTGTACTCATGATGGACTTTGAAAAATAAATACATGTTTATATCAAATAAAACTGTATATATTAATTTATTATTTTACAGTATAAAGTAAAATTTATGTTTCTTATTGCATAACCTATTATATGTACACGACTACCAACTTCGGATCAGTAATATTGGAAAGTTTTCCGTCACTAAATAATCGTCCTCGAATATCACCGCTATGTTTAACTCGAATTCTGAAAAGGAAATGATAGTTTGTTAAAAATAAGATTTGTAAAACATATTGGCAACGATACGACGGCAGTATTACCTATTTTGAAATTAACTGTGGTGGTTGTGGGGCAGGTGAAGAGTCGCGGCAGTACCATGTACAGTGGGATGTCACGGCTACGACACACGTCGCCATCGCCGATTTGTATGTTCTGGATCTCTGTAGCTGTTAACGAGGATACCTTTAATAGTAGCCGTGGCAATACAATAAACGCAATAGTTAGACTGCTTTATGATTAGTTCCAGGGGATCCTTACTAATATTTAATTTAGATTTAGAACTAGACAGAGTACCAACTCATTTGTATCCATGTGTAGATATAGTTATATGAAAAATAGTTTCTGAGGACTGAATTGGTTAAAACTACTGATTATATATGTGTACTAACCATCTTTAGAATAGCCTTCAGCGCACCCACAGGTCTCGACGCGCACCAGTTGAAGCTCTATCGATCTTATGGGAACACTACATTCGTCTACGCGTATCTGTGGAAATATTGTATTATTATTTGTTACTGTTTCATCAAGTGATTGCATGGCGCATTTCGTAGGTCTAATATGAGTTTGTATCATCATTTCGATCGTGGAATAGCCTACACTGAAATCTTCTCCAAACGCAACGCATGACGCACACAACGACGAAAGATGGTTGATGTGAAATAAACTACTATCTGCAATGATTTGCCAGGCGTCAGAAAATTTCGAAACCCAATTTCGAAGTTTTTAAAAATATTGGGTTTTTAAATTTATCAAATCAAAAATGTATATTTTAAACACATGCACTAGTTTTCTTTTTTTATCATATGCCCACTAAAAATAAAAGTTTATTAGAAAATGTTCTTTCCCCACCTTCCCGGTAAGTGGCTTGTCGAGTGCACATACAGTGGTGTCAATTTCTGCGTATATCTGGAACTGAGGCATCGGTGCACGTGATGCAGTGGTACTAGAAGCTCGTATCGTAGCAGGGTTTATCTCACACCGAACTGGCTTCAAAGGAGCTGGCTCTTGCTGTGGAACAATTAGGTTAGAACAATTGCATACGAAAGAAAATTTGCTTACTGCTGATAATCGAAGCACAAGACTGACTGACTTGTTCCTCATTTCTACTGTCTTATAGGTAGTTTTTGTAGTCAACATATGGGTGATGCCTTATAATAGGACAAATGAACACTGACAAAGACTCAAGTAAATGTAAGTGACTTACATGTTTATACTGCACGAAGACCTGACAACTTGTGTTGAGAGGCTTATTTAAGAAGGATCTTTTCATGCTACATTTTAGGTTGTACATAATGTTAACAAAAACTCCATGATATGTCTCCAGCAGACCAGGGTAACCTGGGGAGATTGCCTGTCTTGCACGAAGAGGCATCTCGAACGGTATTTCTGTAACACCTGGCGGTATCTTGCCTGAAGGAGCCAGCTCAATGGTTGTGTTGACAAGATTCATTGGCTGTAATTAAAATATCAATTTTAGTTTTTTATGAGAAGATGCCATTTTACTGTGAAGCATTAAGTTAAATGGATATCTTCATCTTAATATATTTTCATCTCAGTTGATCTAAAAATTGTGAACAGAATAAGAATATTAAAGAGAATAAGCATGAATGGCTGACAAAAATTTTATTAAAATCAAATAATGTAAGGTTGGTTATATTAGTATACAAGTGTTTTGTTTATCATCTTCTAAAACTGAAGTTAAATTTATTACAACTAGTGACCATAATTCTTTTAATTTTTAGTTAGAACTTTTTAGGGTTTCTTTTATCAAATCCTACTTTTGACATTCTAGACAGAAATTCTTTTTAGTTTGACTTTGAAATACATACATTTGTTTATATGGATATTTGTGTGTGTCATATGCATGATAATGTATGGAGTGCTATGTTTATTAATTTAATGTATTTTGAAGCATCATAATAAAAGAACAGTTAGCTTTCTGCACTTCTCCTCTACATAAACTTGAACTAAGCCCAATTGCATATTCCTCCTTTCCCTTCTTTAAATAAATAAATGTATGTATATAATTATGTGATTATAATACCCACTTTGATACTATTGGAGAATGCTTCAAAGATGCCAACATTCTTGGTGCTAAGTTGTAAATTCACCGTCCCTTCCAGAGTAAGCGTTAGCCCCTCGTGTCTTACTTCACTGTTGCTTTCCACCACAGCTATACCGGCGATCGTTTCCTGAAATACGTTATCTTTGTTATTAATTGAGGTGACCGTTTACAAGTTCGTGTAGATAGATATTGTAGTATATTAATGTAGTCTGAATGTAGAGGGCGTTTAAATTGTTACAAAAACAAATTAAATGAAAACACATACTCCTTCATGATAAACTTTACTGGCCCTTTTCAGGATAATATTTAAACTTGTAGCCATTCTGTTCAATGCACTTTTACTCCTATTTGAACTTTCTTTTCGCTACAAAATATATCAACATTTAGATCGAATATTTATTCTTTAAACTACTTTCAACACCCCAAAAGTATACATATAATGTAAATAAATGTATGTAGAATATGTGGATAGTTGACAGGAGTGTTCAACGACAGCTACATTCATTCGGGTTGATTATTTGCGCGTTTAGTTCCTAATCACAGATTCCTGGTACTATTTTAGTTATGAGTTGTAGAACACATTACTATGAATAGGAATGTCGTGTTCAGTATTTAAAGGAAATATTTAATTGAGCAGAACATACGTATCCGTACAGTATAAGTTTCTGCCTCATATTTTGTAGCTTCATTTTGAAAGTCACCGTATTATTTTACACTTTCAACTCTTTTCAAAATGTCAAAATTTGTTTTTACATTTTTGACGGCGCTAGTATCATAGAAACAGAATAAAGCCTATGCCACATTAAGCATAACGTCTATTAACTATGTTAAAAAATTTATACCTTACTGCAACGCAATAAGGTTTAATGTGTTATCTTTGAAATTAAGTGTCAGCGTTCTCTTTTGTGTGGCACTTGATGAATATGACGCAGGAACTCGTTTTCTCTGACATGCGCAGCGGGAAAATAAAGTCAAATCAAATGGAATCAGTTGAAAAGTAAAGTCCGCGGGTAGCGGTCGGTAGTGAAACGTCTCGATGAAATTTACGATTTTTATTTATTTTGTTACGGTTCTTAATATTTAAAATCGTGTTGTTCTGGTTATTCTTTATATTGTGCATTTGGTTATTTGCTGTTTAGTTATTGTTTTGTACGGCATATACTCGGAACAGGTGATTTCGATAAGGGCTCCCCGAATGGATCGATATCGGTGACTTTGAAGCTTGGGCTGGAATTACGCTAAGAAAGGGGTTGTTTGAACATGGAGAAATCGGCTCGGCCACGGACGGCTCTTAACGAGTGCGTCAAGGTGGTGGTCCGATGTCGACCGCTCGCCGAGAAGGAGAAAAACGAGGGTTTCGATGAGGTAGGCAGAAGTTGATTACTCGTTGTTTATGTCGGGCGCCAGGCTGCGCAGACTTGGTGCGTCGACTCCCCTCGGTGACTGAACCGCAGGGCACTTATCTCTATGTATTCTGTGATTTGAAAATATGATCTGCACGCAGTTTTGTTATTAAATACAATTTCGCGACCGTACCTGGCTGTTCGATGTTAAGACTTATAATTAGCATAATATATTATAATTAGCAGTTAGTTAGAAGAAAGGTGGTGATCATGAATCAGACGCGTAGGTTTGCATTCCATGCGAAACTTACGCCCATACTATGAGGAATACGAAATCTGCAGCCCCTTAACACAAGGAGACTCATAAATTATACATTTGACGTAGAACATATAATTAGCTGATTATTATAATCAATAGTTGCCTTCAAATACAATATAGATTATGATAATATTATCATTATCACACTACCTTCATTATGTTTTTGTTAGTGTTGCACAGATAAAATATATGATTTCTAGTGAAATCCTTCTTTAATATTTATTATCATTTGAACCTGTCTGACAGGTTTTTTTTATTTATGTTGCTCTAATTGATGTTTGTATGCAACTTGTACATGATTCATAGATGTTCAAAATAATGATACCGTTTGGTCATTCAGCGAAAATTGTGTTCATAGATGATATTTTATATAAAGTAAATAAATTTTTGCACCTTATTAATAAATACTGTAAAATACTTTATTATCAAATATTATACAAGAGTAAATAATTGAGACTAAGTTTATTTGTGTATGAGTTCTGTAAGTTTTACGTTGGGGCAGCCTGTCTTATGAAAAGTTCAAACATTTTTTTTCTGTCTTTTCAATACTGACCATTTTTTTCTCATGTACCATTATTTATTTATGACTTTTAGAGAATAATTCTAAAGATGTAAAGATGTAAAAAAATCCATAAAAAGAACTATAAAAAGAGTATTTACAGTATAACATTTCTTTCTTTTTTTTTTCTTTACTTAACGTCATGAAAAAATATTTAATATTAAGAAATACTTTTAGTATTCATTACTTCAATATTTTTTCCTGCTATGAAAAAAAACCTTGAACCATTTTGTGTATTGTACTGTTTTCACTTTTTACTATATATTTTATCAGAACAAATAAATTGTAAATTAAAAAAATATAGTTATCAAAAATAGCATTTTACTAAAGTAAGGTTGTGCTAGTGTTTGTGAATTGAATTTTCTAGAAGATACTCTAGTTTATTTAGATATAGAACAGACTGAGCTCCACAGGCTTTCAAATGTTAGTCAATTTGAATTTAAATAGGCATCCCTAAAGACTGAACTGTGTAATGATGTTCTCTAAAACTCACTATTTCTCTGTGTTTAATTAATTGATAAGCTGTTTAATCAATTGAAAAATTCACTCTTTTGAAATTCTAAGTGAAAATGTCTTCACCTGCTGACTTTGCTTTAAGCAGACAGACAATGGAAAAAAGGAGTATAGAAAATAAATAAGAAAGAAAAATAATTGGGCTTTCCCTTAATCACTTTCGTTAAAAACATTTCAACTAGGAAGTTCCATTTGGAAGACTCTTCTTCTCATCCGTAAGACGACCATCCAATGGTTTCCCGAGCCTTTTATCGGTTCATGGAATCACCGTGTGTTGGAGACCCACGCTCCACCTTCCACCATTCTAGGAAAGTTTATCCACATCGGTCGCTTTTACTGCGAGTAATATATCCCGCGCACCGCCATTTAAGTTTGGCAATTCTACGGGCAATGTCAGCGACCTTGGTTCGTCTTTGAAAGTCCTTATTTCTGAATCGATCAGGCAGCGTAACTTCGAGCATTACCCTCTCCATCCGTCTACACTCCAGAGTGACCTTTAGCCTTTTTATGTTGCCCATTGTGAGCAAAAATAACAACAACAACCCATAATGTCCCACTGCTGGGCTCGGGTCTCCTCTCAGGAGAGGGTTAAGGCCATACATCCCCACGCTGGCCAAGTGCGGGTTGGGGACTGGCAAGAATACGTAGTGGCTACGTAAATCTGAGCAAAAATATAATACGCTTAATTACTTAACACGTCTTCCTGTGAAGCTGTGATGTTACTAGAGATATTCCATTTGAGATGCATGTGCATCATTGGGCCGTACATGATATACTAACAAAATTATTCATAGACATGAAGCCCTTTTGAGTAAGGTCTCAATGCATATATATATAGCAAGCTACGGACCAACATAATATTTGCATACACTTAACATAGTAATTTATATCCTAATGTCGTAATTTGTAACAAAAGTCAACTACAAACACCTCGAAATATTTTATTTAAAGTAAGTATTTCTTTAACACTATTTGTGTATTCGTAAATGTATTAGATAGTTGTTAGTGATACATTGTTGTTGTATGTAGCGCTTTATTCAATAGACTGGCATATCGCGAGTAACAAACACACAAAAACCCCGCTCCACGTTCAAAAATCAATTGCAAAGGAGTAAATATAATTTATTTATCCCAAAGAAAATTAAATAAATTTAACCTACAGTTATGGAAAGGCTTTTTCTTTGAAAAGTTGGCAGATTGGTCCTCTGGTATACAGTGGCCCTATGATATGATAGAGCTAAAGCACGTTACTTGAAATGTCATGGGTAATGTATAAATGACGTCTAATGCACAGTTAAATCGATCAGTATTAAATTTCACACATTATGTTCTTGAAAAAAAAGTGTTCCCGAGGATCATTTAATCATAAATAAAATCAAAATTGGTCTCATTGAATTTGCGGACGAAAGCTAATAAAGAATATGTTTATTGCAACTTAACAGGTAAAATATGGTTTACTGTCTTCACCAATTATGTATTTCACCACGATTTTCGTTGACAATAATGTTTTAGTTATAATTGATGGGGTGTCCAAGAAACATGATCTGAGATTAATGTAGCCTATGTAATTATACCCATCTTGGGTGAGATTGGTCAAAGCCTGTCGGCGCGGCTGCAAAGGCTGCCCCGCTTTCACTCCCCCGGGTATTGACAAGCTAAGGGTGGTTTTTAGTTGGTAAGAGTCGGACAGACCCCTTCGCTTCCCCCAAATGGGCAAAAGACATTCATGAGGATCTTCCCCAAAAAAGCCTATGTAATCATCAGCCTCAAAAATGATGAGTCACACACAAATATATTAATTAATTTCAAGTTAAACTTTTAATAGGTTTTAACAATGAATATACTGGAATAAAATATATGTATTTACAGACGAGTATAATGTAAAATCAGTTTACTAATAAAATAATGTATCGGCGTTCTAAAGGAACGTCTGAAAGAAAATGCTACGTGTATAGTTATTAAACTGCATCAGCAAAAAAATTCTTTGTGAAGATGATGAAGTGTAAAAAGATGGGTCGCCTATGACTTCGTGCACAAAACATTCTTTGGATATTATCTTAAACTATCAGAAACGTATTTCACAAAAAAGAAGTTGGGCAACATAGCGGTAGGCGTCTATTATAGTATACGATGATGCGAACAAAATATCTAACAAAAGTTTGATAATTCAAAATCGGCACCCCACAATTTTGATTTGATTGATAACCAGCCGTAACCCGGACGGAGCTATTAACCGGCAGGTTGTTCAACTTTCATTGCAGTAATAAAACTGTCAGCTAAACCCATCCTACAAGGAACAACTCATATTTTTATGGAAGTTGTTTTTGTACTGAATCATTTTCCAAGATTTCACTCACTCTGTTTGACTCATCTTAATACTCATACGAGATCTACTCATAGTAGATAAGAAGCATACGTCAACAATTCACAAAATAGAAAGAACTGTGTTCTTATCTCGACTAGTGTTTATAACTAGTCCGTTTCCTTTTCACTTGTTTGGCCAATGTTTGTAAACGTAGTCGTAGTGTGCTAACTTACTAAATACACAGTGATGCTGGTTTGGACCCAAGCTAAGCTTAATGTCTGTTAGGTGTGGAATAATGATTTTGTTGACAAACTTTAAACTTTGCACTACAATGCTCACAAAATTCCTTTGTCTATGCTTGCCTATACCTACCATATTCCGCAACTTTAATAGACACTGTTTAATAATTTCCACACTTATTTAAAATTATAAAAAAAAATAAAAAGGCAATGAAATGATGTTAAAATACGATAATCCTATATTATTTGAGGTTAAGAAATCAATCTGACAACACTTAGTGTGTTCAATCCACAAACCGTTGTTGTAAGTCTGGGTGTTCGTTATGTCTCGAACATGTATTTTGTAAAATCCCTCGCGGCAGGATTTATTCCTAGAGAGGGTCTATTAGATTAGGAGTGTTTTTTTAAATCTAACCAATCCTGTAGCTACCAGTACAATATCTATTGAAATAAATAAATTTGAAGTATAAGCTACTTTTATTTTAAGAAAATAGAATAAGGTATAAAATAAAACTCTAAAAACTCTGTACTCATTATTGATATTACGCTCAAGAATAAATGTTAATAGCAAAGCGTATTTGTATTTATTCTTTATTGTACACATAGAACATACGAGTATAAAAGAAATACAGAGAAGTGTCATGTACAAAGGTGTGCTTAACCCAAAATTGAGTTTTCTTCCAGCAAACCCTGAATGAACAGAGGATTGTAGAGAAAGGGCATGCGGACTTAAGCATCAGAAGAGAAACGAATATAATAAAAAAAGAAAAAAAGTAATATATATATATATATACATATATATATAATATATATCTATACTTAATTATATTATGCTATATTTGCACAGCTGCAACTCAAAAAGCGTGATTGTAGCAACTCGAAGTATTGCAACTCGAATTATAAGTATGAGGAGTTCGATGAAGGAGAAAAGAGGAAGAGCGTCAGGATTGGCTTATGGTAAATAAAGTGCTCGAAGCGGTCACGAAGGTATGAAGGAGAATCCGGGTTGTAAGTAGCAGAACACAGTAAGGAAAGTATGTGATCTCGACGCTGCCGAATAGGTAACTACTTCAATTGTTTTCGGAATTCCGAAACATGGTTGAACTGTTTGAGATCAAATATGAAGCGGATACAGATATTTTGTAGCCGTTCTTAGTACTCCAGAGTTCTTCTGTACCTTCGAGAAAAAACATCGGCATAGTTAAGAAGTGGAAGTAGTGGAAGGGACTGAGAAAGTTGGACTTTAGTCGAAAAGTGGATAAAATTTTGAAGACGTTTGAGGGAGTGATATGTTCCAAAACTTTTCTGCTCACCTCTGTAATATGTATGGTTTAGGGCATATAGCAGTCCATAAAAGTCCGAAGATTTTTAATTTGTGTGCGTACATAAATGTATTCTTAGAGCGATATAAATAAGTGCGTGTGTATTCCAGACTTCAGTGAAATTAAGTGACACATCCTTGTACACACGCAAAGATGTACTAATTCAGCTGCGAGCAGTTTAATGAATGAGGTCACGACCTGGCTCCGACACGCCGTGAGGTACAAGTTTATTTTGCATGACAACTCTATCAGATAACACATATAAACAAATATATTTGGGTAACTACTTATACTCTGTCTTTTTACTATATTGAGGTTATATATTAATAAAAACTTTCATCATTCTGGGTGATTCATTCTACCATGGGTGACATGCTTCGGCACGAATGAACCGGCTCGACCGGAGTGATACCACGGCCTCAAAGAAAACCGGCGTGTAAGAGCGCTCGCGCTGTGTTTCACCGAGTTAGCGAGGATACCAAAGGTCCATACCCCACATCGCTTACTATTAGGTGATACATCTACTCGTTCGCCCGCTGTTCCATAAAAAAAAACAAAAATATTTAAAAAAGTACCAGTTGCTTCGAGCTCAATCTTTCCTCCCAACGGGAGCAAACTGTCATCAGTTTTTTTTTTAATTTATTTAAAAAGTTCCAATGCAAACTTATCGTAAAATATTACAATTACATAATTTGAAGAATGAGTGGCCCTTGCAACAGTCACACACGATGTTTAACATCTGACATCTCAAGATCAAACGCAGCAAAATAACTAGCGTTTCCTCAGTTTCCTATTACAAACTTCCATCTCTTTTCCCGTAATGACCTAAACAGATTCTTCTACCTTTTTATTCTTTTCTAAGACAACTTTGACATTAGGAATATATTCCGTGTCACGGGGGATATACACATGACATTAAATGATAATAACGAACACCCAGGCTTCGAACACCCGCGGTTCGAACCCACAACACTCTGAGCAGTAGGACTGCAACACCACTCGTGCAGTCAACTATATAGAAGAAATTTGGCCAAATATTTCTATCAGAATCGTATGCAGTATCGCAATGCCATGTTATATTAAAGTTGGGTTATTCGAAATTATTCGAAAATATTCTAGATAGAAAACTCTTTATTTGTACAATATTATTTGTATAATCTGCAAATGTTTGTTTCGGAGTTTGGATGTTTTCTATGTATAATATGTATGTATTTACAAAAAAGAAGTATATAAGTATTAATATCAGTTGTCTAGTACCCATAGTACAAGCTCTGCTTAGTTTGGGACTAGATGACGTTGTGTGTTAAAATGTCTGAACATATTTATTTATTTATTTATTTATTTTTACAGTATTAATTAAATACATAAAATGATCAAGAAGCAATCTCTTCCAGGCAAATACTAGATCTGTAATAAAGTTTTTTTACAATCCTCGCCCAAAGGGCATCAATACAAAGTTCAAATGATAAACGCTACAGAGGCAGTCAATGATAACTTAGAATCGATCTCTTGTGCAGTAAAACTACACGAACAAAGGTATATTTTCGTTTAATTGGCGGTACATAGTACTGTAATAGTGAAGTAGTAGATAAATGCTAGTATAAAAGTTATAAACGCCTCCTCACTGTTTAGTACTTCCTGCAATTATATGACTTAAATACTAGACCATTTATCGATCTTCGAGGGGATAGCTGTTTGTATTAACAGCAAGAAAAAGATCTATATGAAATCCTCATTTGTTTTTCTTTGTTTGTTTTTCTTTTACTACTAATGGTCTAATGAGCCATTACTAGTGTTATTGTAAACCCTTCTCTAATCGCCTTGAATCTAATCTGACGCACATGAGACGCCACTGGTGTTGCGGGTGTTCATGGGCAGCGGTAGTCGCTTACCATTATGCGATACGTCTGCTCGTTTGCCCCATATTCCATAGAAAAAGTCTTCTCTAATCTAAGCATTGCGTAGTTGTTTTGCGATGGTAATGTTGTACGTGGAATCCTATATTATCTTTAACTCTCTTGTACTGTGTGATTGAGGAAAACGTGGGAGTAGGAAGGTACAAGAGAAGAGGAAGATCAAATAAGAGGTAGAAGGATTGTGTGAAGGAGGGTATGACTAGGAAGGGAGTTAACAGTGAAATTATAGATTAGAATGGAGGAATGAAACTTACTCCGGCGACCCCAAATAAAATTGGCTTAAGGTCAGGCAGATGATGATGACTCTTGTACTAACCAATTAATTTATTTTCTACGAATGCATCCTTTCCTTCGTCTATATGTAAAGGTAAAGAAATATTTCTTATAACGATCGATTGGGCAATGTAAACACTATTAGTTACATTACCCGAGCCGACCAGGTCAGGGTCCCGTATACTTAAGTCACACTGTCTATTTTTAAGGAATCCCTCTGTGTTACTGAATAAAATTTGTCACACAAAACTAAAGTCATAACATTTTCTAGATGACCTTTATCAGCTTATAGTAGTCATTATTCAGATACATCAGATATTCCTTCCTTGTCTCACTAGAATTCATTTGCTTTGGTAATTAGCAAATGAAGTGTTTGCAGTCAAAGCCTTGCAAATGTTTACAAATGCAGTTGTTAGTCTCAATATCACTTATTTACGTATACGTAGGTACGTGCTAACAAAGATATGCTTCGATAACTGAGTATAAGATGACTACTAGTTCCTGCTATATGCCTTCCGCCTTTTTGTATAATTATATAGTTGTTCCGAATGAAATCCAATGTGATCCATTGTTCTAATTAAGTATTCTATATATTTACCTATTCATACTTGCGAGTCATTAAATAGCATACGAAAAGTAAAAAAACAGACTACGAAATACCTATATTTTCTATTAAAACAATCAAGTAACAAGGTATTTTATGTCAAAAGTCACTGTTGTCACTTTGCTGTAATGTTGGATGTCAAGTCTGAACTATACATAATTATTTTTACTGTTTTATTTTTAATCTATAACCTACTATATCATTCTCGATGGTGTTCTTAAATTTAACCGCTGTTGAGAGTTTGAACACCACCTAATACTTTTCCGATGTAAACCCATTCCCAAGATAAGTAGTCATAAGCTTATATGAATAGGATTGTGAATTTTCAAGAAACCCCTGGACCATAATTCACTTATTTTTTTTAACCTTTCTTCACTCCTCCAAATAAATTTTAACTGTGCAAAATTTCAAACTCCTCAGTTCTCATAATTTTCGTAAAAAGGGGCACTAAGTTTTTGCTTTGATTATTAATATATAGATATAAAACTACGTTACCGATATTAATTTTATAAAATCAACAATAGAAAGATTTGCCAAAGAATCAAACGGTATCGATCGTTCATAGCATAGAAACCTACAGCCTATGAGTATTTCACAGTGTCGCTGTCCAAGTTCTCTCTAGCATCTCTCATCATCATCTTTCTTAAAATAAATCTAAAATGATGCGATGTGTGACTGCGGCAGGCACACATTACACATCGGTAATGTGCGCATGTGGCGTACACTCGTATGTAGGTGAGCGGTAATGTCCATACGGGCTGATGCCATATTTAGGCGTGTGTAGATCATCTGGTCAAGGCGCCAGCATCGAGGGCCGGCCTCGCATGGCCATCGACTAGAGGTTGCATTGTACTTGGTTAATTAATGGTGTTGCTTTGAAAACAAATATGTCACTCAGGTCGGTTAAAGATTTATGTTCTTCTCAATAGCAACAAACGGACATAGGGATAGGTTGATGTAATAAGGAATTAGGATTGTAAATATGATAAGGCATTTTGTGGCGAGTTCTAATTGGACGCTGTTTGTTGATATGAGCAAATCTTTAATCTCACCACAATTATCGGCGATATGTAGGAATCGTACCGGCCACTCAATTTTCCATTAACAGTAATCCATTTGAAGGTATCTGAGTATACTTTAAGAAGTATGTTCTGAACAGCCTTAAAGAGTTTTCTTAGTAGGTGACAACACCTCAAATCAGCCTAGACAAATTGATAAGAAGTTTTACGGAGATATGCATGCATTAAGTTTGACACAATGACAATGAAATAATTTAAAGCAGTGATTTTCCAGTAGTTTCTCAAACTGTGCCACAATGACTTATCGTTTAAGAATTTTTCGCTATGTTACAGCTATTTGTTGAAACTCGAGAAACGAAGTATCTAGGCAAAAAAGTCGAGATCACGTATCTGATTGAAGTTTAGCTTCTAATATATTTTTATTTCTCCTCTTTCTTTTGTGGACGAGATGAGAATAGTTTGTGCTGATGCTCACCACGCAACAAAAACCAGTGTTTTTGTTGCGGTGAAACCTTAGCGACCACAGTTGGTGGTTTGAGAGTACCGCGCCAACAATGTACTCAGGCCGTAATTCGGAACTGCGAGTTTGAAATCGACCTTGGGCTGGCTGAGATTAACGATCAATTTAGATAAATAGTACGCAATAACTACTGGTATTTGATGCATTACGTTTTGAAATGGCAATTTTCTAATGCGAGCGATTTCCGCAACCTGCATCGTGCGCTTCGTATCTCTTAATACGTACTTACTTAATTTTATCTGTTGTTTCATGGTTTGAACATGTAGGAACACAGCACTTGATGATAATTACACATTTTTATTTTTATCGCCGATAAGCAATACCAGTATAAATTGGCTACTCCACATGAATTACTTTTAGGAGCACTGACCTTTTTCTTATACACAAACAGACATAATGTGACTAGATCGATGCCATAGGTGACCGATCCAGGACGCAAACCTTGAAAGAGCTCAGAATTGACTACATTAGGGTAATACAGATGTGAACTCCTCCTAATTTCACCAGCAAACACAGTAGATATAGTATAATCTAATCAAATAGTTTTTATTTGTTATAAAATAGATTAAATTTTGATAAAAATTCACAACCGAATCCAAAGTCATTCCCGAAATTACACACAAGATGACGAATACATACGCAATTTGAAGTAATTTACAAAAATTGTTATTTACAAACACATCCGGTCGAATTAGGTACAATTATCTTTGACACTATTACGTTTGTCAAAACCCTTAGCTATGATATTTGCACGCTGACTTCAAGGCTGTACTGTTGTGTAAGTGACCGAGATTTACACAACATACGAAATTTAAATGATGTTGCCGTCGACATCTCTAATTTCCATTAACGTTAATGTTATACGGGGAAAACATTAAATCATTTTTCATTTACTAGGCAGCTGAAGATTGAAATGGGTAGGAGCGTAGGACTCATCCGACTTCTGTTTGAATTAAAACAATATTGCTATATATTTATTTGAGGTGCTTTATATATTTTATAAAACTCTCCAAGAGCACGTACAATTAGGCTTTTCCTTTGTTGTCAGTTTATATCTCATTCATTGTGTTTTATAACCACGTAATAGTTCCAGTAACATTGACATTTCATTTTATAGTATGACTAGGTAATAAGGAAACAGCACTACTATTATAGTCAATAGTATGAGCTTGTGTACTTTGCAGACAGATGGATGGCCGCAAAGCTAATTTGTTTAAAGACTGCAATTTACATAACACGGTCAATATTGACAAATGTTCACAAATCTTTGGGTATCATGTAACAAAACTGTGTAACGAAATAAAATAATGTGTACTGTTTGAATATACTGCAGAATAAAACAAGCTCTGATGTAAATGTTTTGGCATTTTTTCAAATTTACCATTGCTTTAAAGAATGTATCTGTCGTTGAATACAGGTTTCGTAACAGCCAGGTTGGAATCGTTCTCGGAGGAAATCTTGTAATGATTCTTTAATGGATTCTATTGTGTAAAGGGACTTGAAAATGTACGAAAATTATTCACCGTATAGCAACAGACATCGTTTGGACTTCAGTCAACTTAAAAACCTTAGAGGTTGAAAATTTTTCAGCATTTTCAATGACCCATAATGTTTCTCTAGGTGAAGAAAGCCCGTCCCGAACAGAAATGGTTCGAGCGCCTGTCCACTAAAGCACCGGTGGATGATAAAAAGTTTGACGTCCCTGCTCAGGTGTGATCACGGTATAGGGGTCATAACTAACACTAGGGTTTTTGGACAGTTACAGATAAACTAACACGCCGTTGGTGGTTACTAATTTGTAATATTGATGGTGTAATAGGCTAATTAAATAAGAAATCAAATCTTAAAATTTGATAACGACTCCTTTTTCGTATCGATCCATGGCTATCGTTTCTGCAATTATGTAAGAGAATCCGGTGTATTTGAACTGTTTTGTATAAAGACGAACGCCACCCAGCAGCAGAATGATAGCCAGAAATTTCGATAAAGTTGCTGCACTGATTACTAAAGAATCAGAGTTTGGCATCGACCATAACTGTTTTACCTCCCACTAATTTCAAGTACTAGAACCATAACAACCAACTAAAGAATGTATTTGTTACCATGGTTACTTACAACAGGAAACAGTCGAAACGGGTAGAGTGCTCCTTTAATTGAACTTACTCAGACGTAAGATGTTTTCAGAAATAGTCAACAATTCGAATGTGTACCATTTGGCATAAGACATCAAGAGCCATTGACGCTCCTGTCTTGTATCTTATCATAAGACAAATAGCGACCATCTTCTGTTCATGCTACCTCAGTCTGACCCGTTTCCTATCCGTGGCTTTTTATATCCCTTACCCTCGTTCCGCTTCTATCCGTTGTTCCAAATTTGCCTTTTTTATTTGTTTTGTTTAAATATGTTCTTAATATGGGTTGATGACAGACAAACAGTAGATCATAACTAACAATATTACTAATTCAAGCCGATGGTGGCAAAAATATGGTTGAATTTATCATACACTAACCAAGATCGATCTTTTTACAGCCACGATGGTTATACAAACCGTAGAATTTAGGCAGTCTTGTAGTTTAAGTAATAATATGATGATGATGATGATGATGGTGATGGTATATTTGCTTCAAAACGTATGGTATATACAGTTACGAGGATGCTTTCAAATCACGCTTAAGAAAAACCACATTCGACATACAAGTTCCTAGTATTCTTGTTGAGAAAATAGTTACATATTTAGTAATTACTGCTAGTAAGTAACGGATGACAGTTACACATTAATTGTAGCAGCTGAAGTATTTGAAAGAAAGAAGATGCCACCGACACACTAATTGTTATTATAATTTATGTATATCATCACTTAATTTAATGAATACCGAAAAGATAGTTTTTTTGCTGTGACTCATATTTTTCTTTTATTGCACTTGTTAAAGTGCTAAATCTAGAACTGTACTGTGTGTACTTTAAATATAAATATTATACTTTCCTCTTTTTTATATTTATACGTTCTGCAAGAAAAAAGCGGGTCTGTCTTTCTCGCCCTATATATTTCAAAAAGTAAATATCACTTTAACTGAACTAAACAACTATGAAGGAGTAAATGAATCAAATTAAAAATAGCTCCGTTCTTGAACTAACAAAAAATCCTTTGAATTGAACAACTCACGCGGAAGGTAATTGCTAAAAAAACGTAATTAAGTTTAACACTATTGGAATAAACTTTTAACATGAAACTACATTAAATCCGATCGATTTTTTCTCCAGATCTGGTCCAATATTAGAAATTAAGAGTGCCGGCATCATTCTGTAGATCGCATGAGTAGGCTCTGTGTTCTAAGAAGCCTTGGAATCTGGAACCCGTAGATATTATTGCACTCCATTTTCCATATTTGTGGTACCCTCACGTACCTAACACACATTCACGAAAGAAGAAGATAATCTTTTAATTCGCTTTTAGATTTTAACATTTTACCAGCTATTGCGCTTTTATGGGTCCCTGGTGATTTTCGGCACCAATATCGCAGTATATATTAATAATATGTTTTCCTTGTGTTTAGGTGGTAAAAGTATGGCCTGAGCGAGGTGGTGTGCAAGTGTACAACCCTAAGGGACAAGATAAACTGTTCACATATGATGCTGCTTACGACTGTACAGCAGATACACAGACGATCTACGATGAAATGGTGAGTTGAGAACATCTCCTTAAATACGACTACTTGATTATTATTGCGGGGCACTAGCTGACTAGAGCAATTTCGTTTTTGCGACAGTTCGTTTTCGTATTCCAAAGAAATGTATTGACCTTTTAGTTTTCTTATTACAGATGAATTTTAGTTTAAAATGAAACTTAAAATATATCTTGAGCCTGTCAAAGTGATTCTACTCAGTCTGATGGAAAGCATGAGCAGAATTCAAGACAATGCCATAGAGCATAAATATATGTATGCATCTTATCGTGTACTAGGCAGCGATTGGTGCTGAAGATAAATCCTCGTCACCCGAAGGTACTGGATAGACAAACACGTGTATGTCAGGTATCGATCAGGTATGATTGAGCTGTCAAATAAATACCGCACTCATACAGACTGTCAACTGAATGTTTATTTCAAATGTATTTTTAAAACCTAGGTACATTCCTGACCTGGATGTTATATAGCTCAGGCCGATTTTAAACTTATTTCAAGAATTCCAACTGTCTGAAAAAATCTATGCAAGCAGTTCGTTCCATAGTTTGACAAATGGAGCCGAATTGACATAATAATATTTGTTATTGTGTTATTTAATGTACTATACAATTACATACCAAACTGTGTAAACGACTTCACATCACATCGACAGTCTTCAATAGTGCGCTTCTGAACATCGATCCCCCTTTAGATAGGGAGGTTTTAGCCTACAATGCTGGGTAGACGGATTAGTGTAGGGTTTTTTTAAAGAAAGAGCAGTTCCCGGATCCCTTCCTTCTCAGGCGCAGAGTTGCACACCGTGTGGTTTTAGTCGGTTCGATTCTGACTCAATGCCCCGCCGTAAATCCCGGTGGGGTGACGGCCCGTGTGGGTTTCCACGTGTAAAAATAACAAAAAGGGTTTGTTTTAAGTAATTAAACGATTTCTAAAGTAATTACTATTGAATGAGTCTCACCTGATATTGAATGATGAATTCTTACTAAGTTGTTTTACTTGATACTTTAAGTCTTCAATTCAAAGCGTTCCAATTCTTCAGTACAAGCCTATTCTTCAACGACAATAGTTCTTTATACTCCAAACGTAGATCAGTTGTCGTCTGGTCTTGATTACACTATCGCCATGATCTAACAATACTTGACCGGCACCGGCTAAACGTTCTGACCCACATTTAAACCCACGGTCAAGGTGAGGGTTACAAATAACGCATTGTGTAAATGTATTTTATTGTTAACCTTCCCCCAATAACCTATAGACTTCCCAATACAAGAAAGAAAAGAAGAAATTACTTTTTGATATGATGATGGATTCAATTGGATACACCAAGGACAAAGTAACATAAGTTATGACCTAGATTTCCTCTGTAAATGTAATTTATCGCTGTGTATGAGTAATTGCGTTTTTGTGTTTTGTTTGTACATTTTTTAATGCCTCGACGGAATATAGCGAATACAAATTTAAATACGGAAATGAGGTTTTTAGGCGGTTCCGAATATTACCGAGTAATTCGTGGCTTTCAGTAGTAGCTAGTTTAGTTTTTAATGGTGCACTTGTAAAATGATGATTCAAGGACGTATTAGATTTAAAATATTTTCGACAGCTGAGAGTGGCATATAAATTTTAGATAATATAAAGCTATTCATAAACTTTGATAACTCCTTGACTGCCATCACTCAATGACGTATATCTATTTTCAGCTTCTCAACTTTTATTAGCTTCCGTCGCTATGAGATATATTTCATTAATGGGGCAAGCGAGCGGACGGTTCACGTATTGGCATGTGCATTGCCGGCCCTTGAGTGCTCCCTATATTTATGGGACTAGTTCTGTGGTAAGGTGGTAGGTGTGGAGGTATTACCTGTTAGCGATTTTCTGTGAGGCCATGGTATCAAGTTGCTCGAGCTAGAACTAAATCATAATAGTTATATTCTCAAATATCGTTCACATATTTAACCCCTAAATGAAATACACAACTTTTGCGTGCTTTCTCAATTTTAAAATGCCGTTTACGTATCTAGATTTGCAAATAATTTTAGACGATAAATGATACAAATCTAGAACGAGTTTAACTGTGACGTTAATACGTAAGCGAGAATTGTTCACAAATATCACATGCGGTGATGTCGCTTCGAAGGCGAATTCAGCGTTGTATAATAATATCGTATGAATATCAGGAGAAATCAGCAAACATACGGCCCAGTGCGCATCGGCGCGGGCGCATTCCCTCGCCGCGGCGTTATTACGCACGCGCCGCAGTTTTGTTGCCAAAAATATTTTACACACTCATATCGTACACCTAGTACACAGTGCATGCGACATTTCTTCACTATCACATTTCTATCTTATAGAAATATACTTTACTCGCTGAGACACACTGTATTACTCGCGGTTGGTGATGCCAGTGAAAGTACCGTCAAAATCGGTCCAGCCGTCCCAGAGATTAGTCACAACAAACAAACAGACAGAGAGAGGGACGCAAACAAAAAAATATTTTTTTTGGTGTATTTATGTACTTTCATATGCATTTAGTAAAAAGCTGTTATTTTGAATTTACATTTAATAGACACTTCAATTTTATTTATTCGTATAGATTAGTTGTTTCATGAATGTACAATTTGACAGTTTTTTTAAGAAATAATAGGGACAAACCAGCTCGCGTATTATCTGATCGTAAGTGACCACTGCCGCTTCGTATGTGGTCACATTTAACTCAGAGCCACAAGTGCATCTTAAGCGTTGAGTGATTTTGCTTCCGTGGAAGTAGCTAACTTTCATGTTGAAGTGTATTTATTAGGCATTTGATCTGTCCACAAAGTTCTTCACAATAAGTAAATTACGAGAACGAATCTTTTTAACACCCTTTTATTAGCTTAATAATTATTTTCACGGGAATTAATGCGATCACTTATTTAAAGGTATTAAAATCCTCTGATTGGCCTGACATTTCGACACAGGTCGCACTGGCCTTGGTCAAAGGCTGACTCAAACAAAAAAGAACTTTTACTAGCTTCACCTGTATGTTTGTATGTAAACCACTTTTATGAATTTATTTTTTGTGTTCTTAGTAGATTATTGACTTTTTAATACTTTTGAAAAAATCTGAGTCATTGTATTTAAAAATTTACCGTATCTTAAGGAGAAACCATCTACTGAGTATCCACTTGGGACCTTACGTCTTAAGGTCTCGTTCAAAGTAGGCCTATCTAAAATTCCCTAATTTTTCATGAAATGATTGCCAACTTCTCTCGTGAAAGTATTTTAGAGATGAATGTCAAACTAGCCAACCTTATAATATAATCCTAACGGCTTAATGGCGTGTCGTCCAAATTGTTCAATTGTTCTTTGTAAACGGTAGCGACAACGAACTACTAGGTGTAGGAGTACTCAGGGTTTTCACCTTTGAGACGTGTTTTAGGCAAATATGGGTGCTACAAAATGGCGTGCTCGTATGAAGTTTTATAGTACCTAGATTTTTTTATTTATCCTGTAAAAAAAAAATGCAGCAGCAATTCTAGATTACTTGTTTTTTTTAAATATTTACAGCTAAAATATTTTTTTTTAAACATATTTGCACCTTTAATTTTCCGCAAAACAGATCGATGTATACAACAAAGAACAAAATGATACAAACACATTTTTTTCCATTTAATAATTTGATACAGATAGTTTTTATGTCTACTTCGAGGTCATTTTTTCAGCAGTATATTTTTACCTTTGTGTTTACAAATAATTATTTTTTTTACTAAACTTATTAAGATAACAATTTGAATCCTCAAACTAAGCGAGGTACAAAATTGTGCAAATCTTAAATGCTCGTTAGAGCTGTCATCGCATTCGCACCGCTAAACGGACAGGCTCGATGACGTTTATGTTCACTCCGGATGCAAATTTACCGCTCTGGTAATTGGTCGTCGTGTGCGGCTGATTAATGTGAGCCAGCTGATCCATCCGCCAGCTTGGCACGGGGATTAGACGTACCGTCTCCTTGAGCTTGACTTTGCAACATTTACAACGCTCTCCATATGCCTACTTTTACTTATGTATAGGTCATAATGATCTTTTTGAGAACGCTAGTACTCTTAAATCTCTTAGACTGTTAGTGGCTGTTTGTTAATTTATACCTCTTAAATTTCATACAATGTAACTAATTTACTTTTTTAGTAAATTACCTTTTTATCATCGGCTTGATACCCAATGAACTCAAGGCTTAAGATGAATTAAACTGGGCTGAAAAGACCAAATTGAACAGGTACATCCCATGCTTCTCTTCGTCGTCTCGTTTTGTTTTAAATGACTGAAAATACTGTTTGATTTGATGCTCCTTCGTAGATGTTTATACAAGGTTGTTCATTTCTTTCTGCCTTAAAATTGAGCGATATTGGTTGTTATTGGGACTTTAAACATCAATTTGACTTTTTCCTTTCTACTCTGCCCAGGCTATATTTAAGGCTATACTTCCAGAGTACCCTTTAAATAGTTACATATTTCACATACTTTGGCTTAATTTTTTGAGATTATCTCTTCCACACGACGTTATTGCATAACTATGTAGATAATTATCGTCAATGCGGTTGAAACATCATAATGACGTCAGTTTCCAATGACAAGTTCACTCGGACTTTGCGGAAGAAGTACCATCTAGTAAGGTTCATCCCACGCTCTGGTACTTATGTTCACTTTCAATGCTTCACCTTGGCACAATCGAAGGTTTCTTATTCATAAGGTTCAAGTTTTTTGACAAAATGTTGTGATTCAGCTCAGCAGTGGGTGTTTGTACAAGAGTAACCTCGGTGGCTCTCGACACCTTATGGGCGTCTGTTTTGTGTTAGCTATTAATCATCCATTATATGAGGATTTTAATAGGAAATATTGTAGTATGTACTTCACTTTAAACATCGTCAGTCCTAGTTTGGCAGTAACACTAAGCTTTGTATGGTAAAATAATTGAAGAGGTATGTCTAGCTGGCTACTAGATCTATAGTTTCTACTACGATTATCGGATAGAGGTGATTGTCACAACATACAGCCTATGTTAAATAAAAATGGAAAAATTAACAAAAAAAACGACATTAGCTCTGGACCAAATCAAAATGGGATCACACGGAAAGTACCAGCTTTTAAATAAAAAAGAATCGTTAAAATCGGTTCAGAGGTAACAAACATTAAAAAAAATACAGTCGAATTGAGAACCAACACTTAGTTACCCTTCTGCGAAAGAAGGGGGGTTATATTTTTCGAGTGTTTGTATATATATTTCTTTGTTACGCCCTAGAGCCTGAACGGCTTGTCATATTTTGATGGGAGTGAAGTCAATAGATTCGTCTTAGTCGTGAGAGTGTCACTGGGTACATCAAATAAAAAAAATAATATACACAGTCAGTTTTTTAAATAATTCGTTACAACAGAATAATAGTGCATACCTAACGGTCCCCGTAGGGCATGAATTAATAATAAATATTATAAATATTCCGAGCATCTGACTCACTACGCCATCTAGCCTCAAACTAAGCAGAGCTTGTACTTTGAGAGCTAGACTGACCAATAGAAATCTTATATACTTTTTTTTTGTAAATACGTACATAATATAAATAGAAAACACCCAAACTCCGAAACAAATATATCATATAAAACATTTGGTCCGACACGGGAATCGATCGCGAGACCTCATGCACAGCAGTCGCATGTGCCACCACAGCGCCACTGAGGTAGTCCATATAAAATTAAAAGTATGTTTTGCGCGTGAACTAAAATAAAAATGCCCGTAAATTTATAAATGCTCAACTAGTTCTCAAATCGGTTATAAGTCCTACAAATTTGTAAAATATTTAACTAATTTATTAACAATTAAAATAAATTACGTTAATTATCGACCTAAAACGAGTCGATTATCTTACAGACCTGATTTACTGCTATGGAAATTAACATAACTGAAGTAAACTAGGTCTTGTAGCTACAACGCGCATCTTGGTTCCGAAATACAAAGTAGCTTAGTTGGTTTAGATGGGTGGAATAGAGTATGGAAAATAATATTTTTTTTTACTGCCACTAAAAAGACATTTTAAAAGTATATGAGTATAACATCCACGGAAATACGGATTAGATGATAAAATAAACTTGAAACTTTTCTTCGCATTGCCAAATAAAAAGAAATGCATTTACTGCTAAGTTATCTCTCGATGTATAACGAAATAAATTTAATCTGACAGTATTAATCTCAGCTGGAGTACTCAAATAAACAGCCAATTTAAAAATTTTGAGACTAATCCTGTTAATGCCGAGTTTTAGAAATGCGTGTTTGTCATTGTTTCTTTATTACACGAACGTGTAAAGCCATAGTTCAGAATGTTTTCTAAACATCGCACGTTGCACTATAAAACATATTTTACTAAATAAATATAGTTTTTATGATTCGTGTGTATGTTTATTTTCATTTTTATGCAGTTTACTTTGTGTTACTCTATCGAGTTGACGTCATGGTACAAGAATATTTATATAACTGGATTTTTCTTGAATGATATTCATAGCCTACCGGAATGCTTTTATTAATTGTTCCGGTTAAAAAAATGTTGTTGAATGTCTTTTGTTTTCAATTATTTCATTGTTTGAGTGCACACTGGCAGTTTTAGTAATGTGTTTTACTCGTGATGCGCTTGCGCCTCAAGGTTACGCGTATGTTTCCGAACTGTATGTTACGTCACTGCGTCATATTGCTGAGCGTTTTAAAACGTTATCAATGCAGTTTTACAGACATTATGAGTTAAATATTTAATACGAATAACGCATAGTTTCTTTTATGAGAAACAAATCAAGTGACTTATTTATTTTTCTATTCGTTTTCTATCGCCTAATGAAATTGAGGTTTTGTTTTTGTTCGCTAAAGGAACTCATTTTGAACCATATACCACTATTATATGAACAAATTCTTCCAATGCCAACTTTTATTACATTTCAAGAGATTGTTAATATACCATTGATAGCGGGGAAAAATAAGAGGTACTTACTTGAATTTTTCCCCTTTTTATGCTGTAACGACGTAAACGTAAGCTAGAGAAAACGTATTTTTTAATCTGATTTTACACATTCTTAAGATGTTGAGTATATGAAGCTCTATTTTCATTATGATACAGCTTAAATAAGTATCAAGCAGCATTCAAGAGAAGATAGATTCAAGAGAATATCTATCAACAGATATCAAATATTGTACAAAAGTATTGTTTCTGACGTATATTTAAACTAACATTAGGGGGTTTGTTTTATTTTCACTCTTGCTCTTTTAAAGAATCCATTGTATGATAAAAATAAATGTAACAATAAAATCATAAAATAGATAGAAAACGTTCGTTAGGTATGTTATTAATATATTTTTTCGCCATTTCATTGGCTTTAGTTTTTCATATTTATTTCCGCATTTTGAACATTTTTTTTTGTAATAAACTGTTAACCATTATAACTGAATAAGATAATTATGAAAACATATCCAAATGCATAAAAATGTTAAGATAGTTTTCAAACGAACGGTTTTAATTTTCATACCCAAGTGTCAACCTCATAAGACAAATCCACCGGCCCCTTTCAAAACAAAATTCTTCAAGTAGTTTAGTCTACTGAAGTGCTAAAGAAATACACATACATACAATCTGGGACACCGAACCCTACTTCTGGGGAAGTCGTTTAAATTACTGTTTTAATACATCATTATTCAACAGGCTTCCACAGTCCACCGCTGGACATAAATCTCTCCTTAGAAGTCAACAGTCAATCTTATAATTCTGTGGCAATTTATCCAATTGACAGATCATTACCCAATCCTTCCATAAATTCACAAATGTCATTTCTACATGCACTTCCAAGGCTATCATTCTATAATGTATATAACATAAGACTTAATATGTTTTAAATTATTTCTTTAAATAAATATATGGCACTAAACAGCCTTATTACATTAACTCTAAGCACAATCAGGAAACAGTTTGGTGTTTGGTGGTGTAAAAAACTCTAGTAATATACAAATAATTATGCGAAGACCACGATCTTTTGTTCTGTGTCTGGGCGTAATTTAAATATATGTAATTACGTATGTATATACTAGCTAAGCCGACACACTTCGGTCTGTTTAAAAAGACTACAGGCCTGTGTCGAAAATTTATAGGTCGTTTGAACCACCATTTTCGAAAGATACAGGGGCATAAAACAATAACTTTGAGTGCTATGCCGTCACTTGTACAACTGAGTACTGGTAAAGGGAAGGAGGCAGCAGTCACATGATTTTTGTACGGCGTTTTGGAATAATGAATCAAAAGACGTATTGAAATTGTATGGAATCGATGCTGGTCAAAGACAGTGCCCAAAGGCCGGCAACGCACTTGTGACGCTTCTGGTGTTGTCAGGTGTCCATGGGCGGAATAATCGCTTACCATCAGGCGATACGTCAGCTCCTTTGGCCCCCTATTTCATAAAAAATATATTATAGATGTCCCAAATAAGCTTTAAATAAATATTTAGAAACAAATAAATGTCACAATTAAAAACATGGTTCATATCCAAGATGTTAGATTTGATGTCATATAATCTAAACTATTAGTGCTAATTGGCTATAAAGGGTACACTTACGGTACTAAAGTTATATTTAGGTGCCGATGAGACATTCGCCCTTGAGGGACTCCCACTCGGTATGTCGACATTCATCAACTTCAACAAATGATATTATCAATCATGTACCATCTCAGTTAGTTAAAAAAGTTGATTTGATAGGTATCAAATCATACTTTTTAACTCCAATCTGTCTCTTTTTTTCAACTTTGATTGTTTAGTTTATAAATTTCCGTCCCCACTGGGCCAGCGTGGGGACGTATGGCCTTAACCGTCTCAGGAGAGGAGACCCTAGCCCAGCAGTCGGCCATTATGGGCTGTTGCTGATAATAAATTTATATAGGCAATTCAAAAAAATAAATTTATATACTTTCATGCAAATATAGAGATGTCCACCGAGAATGCCTGTATCAGATTGTTAGAAACAATTGTTTAGAATATCAAAATAGTGACGTAGATGTGCTTTTTCACTTGCTGCAGTGGGTCCACATAATGGTGGTGACAATTCTATTTTAGGGTAATATTTTTCTAGAAATTGAAATGAGTTTAGAAATATACCCTCTAACCTTTTTCCAAATCATAAAATGATAAAGTATTAACGAAAAATTACGATGAATACAAGAAATTCCTAATTTTTTAAATAAATATTACAATTTACTGACTGCCTCCGTGGCGCAGTGGTAGTGTATGCGACTGCTGAGCTTGAGACCTCGAGTTCGATTACCGGGTCGGATCAAATATTCATGCTCTGTTTAGTTTGGAAATAGATGACATAGTGTGTTAGATGTCCGAAATACTTATTATTATTAATAATAACATATCGTAAAAGTATTACTAATCTTTTTTCTATTTTTTCAACCAGGTACGTCCACTTGTGGCTTCTGTCCTGGACGGGTTTAATGGCTGTGTGTTCGCATACGGCCAGACAGGCACAGGCAAGACACACACCATGGAAGGAACCCCAGAACACGAAGGAATAATCCCTAGAGCCTTCAGACATATATGGGCTCACATAGAGAACAGCGCTTCGCCAGATGTCACTCATCTTGTCTCTTGCTCATATATTGAACTGTACCTGGAAGATGTTAGAGATTTACTTTCAAAAGACTGCAAAAAACTCACCATCCGAGGCCAGGTATGTTTTGTGAACTCAACTTTTTTTTTTGCTTTTTAAAAGACAACGCCAGCGCTTTGGCACCACTCAGTTATAAGGGGCTTTGTTGATTAAGCCTAACGCAGTCCACTGCTGGACAGGCCTATGTCCTTAGCTGTTAAAGGGCAATCCTGGTAATCTTAACATCTAGACATTTTATATAAAACAAACACTTTTACTTACGTTTGTATTTGTCTGTGTAGCATTCAGGTTTGCTAGTTTATTTTAGGGTACATATTTTAATTAAGACATTTCTACTCGCAAGAAACTATATTCAAACCAAAGCTAGTTGCAAAAAGGAAAAAACCGCCTCATACGTAATAGTTTCTGTAATCTTGAATATAAACAAAAAATTAAATCCCTTATATTTTAAAGTAAATTCCTTATATTTTAAACTAAATCAAATTAGACTTTATGTACGTGAAGCAGACAGTAATAAAAAATCATTTTATATAATAGTTATGAGAAACACGCTTAATGTATTTATTGCCATTCGAGTATTAGCATAGGTATAGATTTGCGTTTAGCCACAGACGCTCTTAGTACCATCATCTAGGTCACGGCTATGTTTGAATATCGACCGGGCAATTGTAATCTGCCCAAGAGAATTAATCGTGTGACGTCACTTATTCTTCTGGAAGAAAAATAGAATATGATTACTTCATTTATATACACACTTAGTGGTATATATCTGAAGGATTGCTTTAGGTGATTGCGTTGGAAATTAAGTTATCTGTCAGTAACTCTAGTTTTTTAACTATTTTTGCACAACTGACTTACCTAATATGTAAATAGAGTACTCCCGGCTGTCGTGACGCAAATAGGTAGTGTTGCACGCGTGTTGGGCGTATTTGCCTGTGTTAAGAGTTTTCTAGGGAGGAACAAAAAATAAAACTATGTTAGTAACTATACATTACGAAAATATTGACATTTTAATTAAGGTCCGCTCCAAGACCAAACCAACCAGGTTCCAATACTCTGATGACGTCACTATTGTCTTAACGCGAATGGGATATAGTTATGGTGGGTTATGGTAATGCTGGTACATGTTATATACACCGATACGGATACGGAATTCATAAAGAATGTTCTTCAGAGAATTATGCGTTACATTACCTAATAAAATATGTCCTTGTGTAGTTTATTCATTAACTATACTTACTAATTACTAAATAGCTTTACAAAACAGTTTCGCCATATCACAATGCGGGTAATTATCGTATTAGCAAATTTTACTTGAGCACGTTTAAGTAACTGTTCCTAATGTATACTACAAAATGTTTTAGTGTATGCTGTTATGTTACTATGGCATCTGTAGTGTAGTCCACATTGAGAAAATCATTCGATTACCTTACTACAGACTTTTATAAAAAGATAACGCAATATCCTTAATGATAATGTTTTTACCGTCTGCATGCAGATGAAAAAAGCGTTGACATAACAGTCGCTTATGATGTTTAGTGTGAGGTAAAACCAACGAAAATGTGAATGTCTGTGACTATTAAACGTTAGGTTTGGTTACGTTGATATTGTGAAAATAGTAATATCATTATGAAATAAATTTATTAATTCGTCGAAAGTCGTCTAGTCCTGTATTGTCATCTAAGAGGTCGCTTACACCTCGACTTGGTCAAAAATCTAAGTTAGGTTGGCAATTAAATGCTCAGGTTTAACTCGGAATTTTCACCTTGTACATCTCCCATCGCATAATTTTCATTGCATAATTTACTTACTGATTTTGCGATGGAAGGAGTACTGCATGTATAAGTGAACTGGAATATTATAAGCTATATTGGAATATAGTGCCAAGATCAGGGTCACATATCTGTACCTTGCAGTGTCTGTTGCGGAAAACTTATTTCAATTTTCTATTCGATGTCGGTATTCTCACATCTATTTCGGTAACATAGAATCTTCTGCAGACTTCTTCGTAATATTTAGTTGGAAGTAGTAAGAACTAAAACAGACAAGAATTACCATATCTAATGGGGACTACTACTACCGATAAGTGATCGTTAGCAACTGCTATCGTAGCGGTTGAGGAATCTCTGCAAATTATTCACCAAACTTAGGTTTTTAGACCCATGTGTTTTAGACAAAACATCTTACTTCTAAGAGTGTCGCAAGATTCCTTAATATGCAGTATATTGTGTAACGGCATGACATAACTGGACACTTAGCACTTGCGCGATGAAGCTAAATAATCATATTGTCTGCCTTATTAGAGGAGAGTATTACGTGCGCGTTTCTCAAACACCCCAATATTTACTTGCTCACGTATTACAGTCAGTCTTTCTTACTTACTATGGACGCTATGGTTCTGCTTTGCTTCTATCGGTCAAAAGATTAAATTGTCTTCAAGGCTATTTAATCTAAAATATTTTCAATTGAGTTAAATAAATTATGTAGACAGATCATATATTTAGCAGCTTACTTTACTATTTAATTAATCTATACTAATATTATAAAGAGGTAAAGATTATACCTTTGTTTGTATGGTTGTAAGGGGTCTTCGGAAATACCGAAATTCTGAAATTCTCTCACTAACAGAAAGCGACCCTATTCAGGAATGACATAGGCCATATCTGATTATGATTGAACAAAAATTATGTTAAAAATAATAGTATTTGTAAATGAAGTCGAAGTAAGCCGGGCGGTTAATGCCCAACGAAGAAGACACGGGTCGGCTAGTATATAATATAATTGTATTTCTAACCTTTCATGATTAATACTTATCTTTCAATATTTATATCGTTAGTATACCGATAATCCACACGCGATAATTACTATCGCCGTCGTGGTAGAAGCGTCACAACACCTAACTTGGTACCGTGGCGGTGTTTCCTTCCATTCTCTCTTAATGAGCATTGCGATTTATACTGCACATTGCACTTGGCACGGTGTTGGCATTTTTAATTCATTATGGAGTACAGGCATACGAAAATCGTCTCGGGGACCGCTGAAGAACTTGCTGTACATATGAGAACCTCGCTAAAAGTGTTTTTGTATAAAATAGTGAGTATCCTGGTGCAAGTTTTGAAATACCGAAACAAACGCTATTTTGGGCGCTATCACTCTGCAGCCACGGCCGCGACTACGCACTCCATAAAATTCTGCGGATAAGCTTTATTGCTACAAAGTTATGAATTGTCAAACTCTTGTTTGTCTATTTGTTTTTATCCAGTACACTTCAAAATTCCAGAATCCTCCACCGTCTTTACGGCCTTGTACAACCAGACGCACAGCTCTGTCTCCTCAGCGGCCGCCAAGCACGGTTTGTGGATCCCCTTTATCATATATACCACTAAAGAGAAGGTATTCTTGGCAGGGGAGGTGCGAATCCTGTTCTAAAAATTAAGGGGTCATCATATAAATACTGTTATTCGTGGAATGAAGATACAAGATGTATAGCCGGCAACTGTATAACATACATTTCTCTTGAACTCGAAAGAGTCAAGAGCCTTAGTGAGCTAAAGAATAGAGAGAAAATCATACATTTAACTGACGCATTTATAATTTGTACCGTACGCTGGCAACTTGCATTATAATTATATGGCGCAAACATAAAAAAAATAAAGTAAGAACACGAAAAAAATAATTAAGTAAACGCATGTGTTTCACACCTACTAGTTTTTGAGTACAGCATATGTCTGTCTGTCTGTATATGTATAAAGAATACATTGTTTATGAAGAGTAATAAAGGCGACCTGTGAGCAGGTCGAGACAAGCTGTGATGATCTAAACAGGTCAAGTCGATTATCTAATTCATGTGAGCAATGCTCGCTACGAGCAGTTGGGCATCCTTGACCATCGGCCCAACCGGCGACCATAAGGTGTGCTACAACACAAACTAGACACACTATTGTTTTACGCCTATATTGAATATGGTTTTTAGTAAGTTGCTACTTTAGAAATGAAAAGGCTTCATAGTGTAGTGTAGTTAGAGGTTGTGATGAAGGCTTCCTATGGATTCAAGGGATGTATTTTTTAGACAATGTTTTAATTAATTCAGAAAATAATTTTACAATTGATTAATTTATATTAGTGTTCATTAAACATTTTAGGGAGGCTCTGGTTTTTCGCGTGTAACCAGAAGGGCTTGCGCCGCTTACGGTGACAAAAATCTAAGATCCTCTCTCTAACTCTTTCACAGGCGTATCTTCTCATTTAAAATCTTGTTTTATTTTTAATGTTGTGTACAAGCCTGGTAGTGTAATACAAATATGTAATCTTCTGAAAAATTAAATTTTTCACTCAATTTTAATCGATTTCTATTCGATAGAGTTTTAAAGTTACACTTATTCTTTCAAGTAGATTTTCTTGCCTGAAATGGTTTAATAAAGTAGCGTTTAAAAGAAGTTAGGATTCGAAAGACTTTCTTATGATAATTCGTATTAATTGCACACGAATATATGAATTCAACTGCAGTTCGCTATAGTGTAAAAAATATTATTACTACATTAGTTTTCACTTTCCTATTAAAAGTACTAGGCGTGTAGCAAAGGTTAAGCGTAGTCGATATCGCACGTCTACACGTGTGTCGTGCAAAGCGGTCGCCCAGCAACGTCCACCCAAAACAAGCCCACATGCAGTACAGATGTAACCAGCACCGGCGACATGCTTCTGCGCGCCTAGTACAGCGCCGCGTGTGGCGAAAACGAAAGTACTACAATTACAACATTATGTACACTTACTGTAATTTTCAGTGTATTTACGCTATAATGCATAATTAATTATTTTAAAGCCTTGAATTCAATGATGATTCATAGAAACGAAAATAAAATTGTTAATAGTATATACTGTTCACGAGAATCTATTAAAATGATTATGAGATCGTATCGAAAAAAATTAATTGGAATACTCCTTATGACATTTTTTACACACAAATTGTTTTGATTTGTTTCGTTGAATGTACTGTAAATGTTGTAGGTTGGTGAACTAAAATTACACACTAATAAGCAAGAACGATGTGGCGGGGTTGTCTGTTCGTAACTAACCTTGACGGATGAGTACAAATATCTACTCTTGCATTGTGTAAAAATGTTACAATATGATTTTAATAATGCACGTTTAAGCAATGGCACATATTACAAGTATTTTCCGTCAGAAGGACAAATGACAATTATATCTAATAGCTTGATGTCGTGATTTTACTGATTAAATTCAGTTGAGCTATCTAATTGTACAGCAGCGTCTTTACTTGAATCCTATAAACAACATAATATCTAAGATGCTGATTAGTATAATAAGCGGATTATATTTAGAAAAACTGTTATATACATACTACATCAATATTATAAAATACATTCGTTCTTGAATTTAAAAAGCCGCTTATGAAAACTATATAAAGTATTTAAACACAAACACCCACACTCAATTGGACATTGTAGGCAATCTTTGAAGACAAAAAAATTTTTCATGCTACAGTCGTGTTTTTCAGAATAATATAGGCAAATGTTCGGTGTTATAGTAGAAACTACACTTGCGTTTTTTTATCATTCTGTACTTGAACATAAATTTATGCCTTCCGCAAAAATCGTCTTGAGAGACCTCGCTGGCGATTGAAATGATTCGGCAAAATTCAGGCGGGGATTGCAGATAGTTAATGAAATACTGTTCGTTAAGTTTACTTTCTGTGCGATGTGATTATCACTCGTCTGTATTAGCGCTTATCTTGGCTGAACATTCACTCTGCGCTTTTATGATATTGTGGATGCTACTGAAATTAACACACCTACAAACTACATACAAAGAATGCAATGTTTTCCTGTAAGCGGTCCTAAGGTCGAGCAATTAGAGAGGACTTTATTGTCTTCGCAATTGTAGAAATATTCTTTCAAGTATTTTTTTATTTAGAGTTGAGTCATCGCTATCGAGCTACTAAGGTCTCAGTTCCGTTTCTTCGTTCGAGACTTTTGACATCGCTTACACTAACTTTATCTGTTTTACTCATTCCAAATGACATTCTGCTTTTGCTCCGTCTGATAACGATTTCGACAAATTGTCGGCCGTAAAAGAAGCCGACCTTAACCGATCTTGCGTAGATTCGAAATAACAGGGATAAGGTTACCTGAATGAAGATAAAGTATTCCTGATATTCCGGTAACTTTAATTGTAAGTGTATTGTAGTTCAGATATTGCCTCAACATCCTTTGGTCTGTTTAGGCAAAAGTTTTTTAGAAAATTACTCCTTTAGCCCGCCAATTGTAGTTTTTTCTACACGTCTAAAAATAGTATGATAAAGATATTTGTAAAGGTCATAATAGATAACTTGAGTGGAGACCGCGTCTCGATAAACGTAGTGTAGGGCGACCGCAGGCCAGGTGGGCTGATGATTTGCGCAAGATGGCCGGCAAGAGCTGCATGGGAGAAGCCGAGGAACCAGGTGACGTGCAATTAGAGACTGCGATAGGCTTGGATGGTTATGATAGTCAAAATAACATACGCACTTGTCTTATTTTTCAAGTTTAATAATTCCAATCTTATAGTAAAAAAAGATTAAACAAAATATTACACTTTAATGAACTAAAAAGTAAAAAATATTTTAATTAACGTAAAATATCGTGCTTTCTAGTTACAATTTCGTCACTTAACAAATTGCTAGCGATAAGATATTTAAGACAACTGATTAATTTATATTTAAACATTATTTTTAAATTTTAGTTTTATTACCATTCTAGTTTTTTTTTTTCCAAAAAAAAACTGCGGGAATTTTCTTAGAGTCAGCTTTCTAATGAGTTCTCTAGTTCATCTTCAAATTATTGGATGAAGTAAATGGTGTTCGTTTCAAGGAGCTGAACGGCTTCTACATCCCCGAGATGACGTCGGTGGTGTGCAAGAGTGCAGCTGAGATGGTGAGGATCATGAAGGCGGGGAACCGCAACCGGGCGTCCGGCCGCACTGACATGAACGAGCACTCCTCGCGGAGTCACGCCGTGTTCCTGGTAACTGTTGAGACTGCACATCGAAAGACTAACCGGATACGGTGAGTGGAGTCTCAAACATATATACATTTACTTGTAAAACTGTTGTTAGCACGGGTATCAGAGAACACTTACATTTTTTGCAGCAAAACTAACAGTTTGAAATCTTTTTGTGACATCCTGAGATAATCGATAGGTAGTAAAATTTATTCAAAATCTTAATGTTTTAAACATGATTTTTTGTCCAGAATTATACATACATACATACAGTGAATAAATAAAAATGGCGGAGAACTTTATTTTAACATTAATGGATAAATGAAATTTAGAGAAAACGATTACACTTGCACATTAATTCGATTTTTACGAAATCAAAATGCACCTGCATATCTTTCTTAATCAATAACTTTAACTTACATAAGATGTATGAGACTTTTTAGTAGTAATTTGATTTCTTAGGGGCATTAATTTAACTTATAGCTACTTATTTTAAAAAAATTAAGTTTTTTATTTTAAAAACGTCTTCCATTAACCAATCACAAAATGCTATTTATTTCCTCGAAGTACCAGATATTCATTTATTTCAAGTACTTTACGGTAATAATCGAGTCAGTCGACATTTTGTCGAAGATCAGTTCGAGTGTTAGTCCTCAACTCTACAAATGTACGTAGTTGGTTAATCAAGGACTCAGAGTTATCGCTGCGATATGTGAAGGATGACCTCACTGTTATGAGCCCCAATTGGTTGACCTTTTACAAGGCTGCCGCGCTTATGACCTTTTTGGTTTTCTAGGAAAATGTTACTTTTTTATCATGTTTAGTAATATTTTTTTTCTATTTCTTAGCCTACCAAAGTATGTTAATATGAAATGTTAGTAGTACTTATCGAAGATTTTATAAAATGAATGTAAAAATTGTAAAACAATTTCAGTTTTCCGTTTAATTTATAGTGGTAAGTCGACCATTACGGAAGACCATGTTAGACATTAGGAATATCCTTAAAATTCTTACATTAAATTTATGTGGGTAACGTTTCAAAGGGAATTAAATTATAACTTTATAACACTATATCGTTTAGCAACCAAATAGAAATTCAATAAAATTTTGGAAAAGATATACACATATTTACTTTATTCAGAAATATTTTCATGTTTACGTAAGCTATTAATATCTGTATAACTGTAGCCCATCAATTTGTTAACTGCCAGTGAAATGTATACTGTCACAAGAGGGTTCTACAATGAGTCAATTCCATTTGCTGGCGACACTCGCCTGCGTCACCAGCTCGCGCCCCCACTGTGATCTAATTGGGTCAGGCTACATGCCATACCAACTGTCTAGACACGTTTATGGCTAGCCTATTAAACATTCGAAAAAGGCTGGATTGGAATTCAGATCGATATCTTGGACAGCTATAACGCACGGTCTAATACTTCGTCATTAAAACTTTTCAGACATTTACTAGAAAACCATATAATAAGTTTTTCATTAAGAGGAAGTTTTTGACAATCTTTATCCATTAATTTACCTTCACTTTTATTCGCTGTCGCTTAATCTCTATCAGATCTTAATCATGTAGGCTGAGGCCGATCTATATCTTATTTCCAAACCCAAACCCCCATGGACCGTCCGTGCTTTTTATACCACAGCGCTCTAATAAAAATAATTTATATAAAAATATACAATTACTCTATTGTTACTAGGTTCTAGCGCCTGTTTCATAATTCATTGTCCACTCCAAGTACAATGCATTGCCATAGATAAAACGGATGATCTTCAAATCGATGCAGACATCGCACGTGTAAACAGCCATCAAAGTGATTCAACACTCTTTAAACAATACGAACCCGAGCTCGGTCTAGACTGAAATATCGACCTGGGCCACAATTAGACCTACACTAATTATGTACGCCTGAGTTTCAAGAACAATGTGCTCTAAATTATACTAACTCATCTGAAGTGAAACGTTGACCCTTCTTTGTCATACGTTAATTGATTCAACGGCAAAAAAGAAAAACAAAAACACAAATCGTTTTAGCTAACTGTAAATGTTTTTTTAGAATGTAGGCGCCTATTGTCTCTACGTTTTGTGAGATGTCATATGCTTGATGCAAATTTCTTTCTTCCTTTGGCGAGGCCTAATTTGTCCAACCAACATAATATTCAGCATCAAGCACAAATGGCATGATCTTTGACTTAATTCAAGCATACGCAAAGGGGAGGGCATAGGAAGAGGTAGGGGCTCATTAAGGTTTGAGATTACCTGTTGCTTGACTATTTAGTGAATTTTATTTATTAAAACATCGCCACATAAGTCGTATCTCCCAATAAGACCCGACTAAAGCTATATGGTTTTAATATATAAGACCTTGATGCTGGTAAATTGTTGTACGAAACTCAAGCATTGTATGAAGATTACCATTAAACGGAGAGAATATCTACTTGTTTTTCAATACATGGAATACCACAAACCTTGTAGTAGCTCTGGGAAAATATACTGAATATAGTTAAGGATGACGGGACTCTTCGCTCTTACCTGATTTAATTTTTTAAGACAGACTGCGAGCCTATTTTCTTATTGTTTAAATTATACTTGACGAAGGACATTAAAACGATGTCCTTCGTCAAGTGTCATCTACCAATCTTTACGTATTTATATAACGAGTATGTACAGATTATCTACAAAGAAAAATCTCCAGTAGCGATTGCGGCGACAAGTGCCTCGGTGAGGCTTATTGTCTGCGTGCAATCAAGTGGATAAAAGAATACAATAGAATTGGATTACAGATATGAAATACAAATACCAGAATCCGACGCTTTACAATATATTTGCGTGGATAAAATTGTCATTCAAATACGGCTGGGTTTGGATTAAATTGATTTATAAGATCGTTGACTGTACATGGATAATTTGAATGACTTTTTTAAAGATTCAAGAGGATATCTCCGAAATTGATTATCTCGTTTCGTAAACAACGTTTTAATAAACAAACCCAAATTTTTGTTTGTTAGAATGTGCTAAACTACTGATTCGTGGTGAGAAAATCCATTGCCATAAAGATTGATGAAGAAGAAGAGAAATCGCGCTACGACCAATAAAAGTCGATTATCAATGAGAAATATTGCAAAAAATGGGAAAATATTTCCTTTTAAAAGAAGCAGACGAATTTTCGCGATCTATTTGTACCAATCGTAGTTGTACCAATTCTGAATAAATAATCCTAATTTGCCAAGGTTTATGTTCGTTCGAAGAGTTCGCTCATTTCATTTCATACTAGTTTTGTAATATTTACAATATTCTAAGAAGCTATTCAACAAAGCTATTTCTCTTGAGTCTCATGTATCACTTAGATAGGTTTCATATAGACTAAAATGTAAACAAACACAGTGCACTTAACATATGCAAACTAGACAAGTTAATGCACAATGTTTCTCCTATTTGTGATACGTTGCAATGTTTAAGTTTCGTTCGTATACAATGTGCGATTATTATGTTAAAATAAATCATGTTATTTACAGATTGCAGGATATAAGTACCTGACTTTCTTTTTTTTTTTCTTGTTTTCAGTCAAAAGTATTGTTATCCAAAAAATTTTTGGCAAGCTGTTTCCAGAATAACAATCTACTGATATTTAGTAACCATATAAAGTTTAGTATTGGAATTTCTACACTGATCAAATACATATATTCTGGTTTGAAAAATTGTTCATTTGGTGAACCGACCATTTAAAACTCGTAGTCGTCTACTAAGTCTAAATTAATCTTAGTGGTTCGATGTGACTTGTGACACTTATAAGGTAGAATCTGTGACAATCTTCGAAGACTTTGTAATCCAGACTTGAATATCTAAATGTAATTCCAAGCACATTGAGATAGATAAGTCTCGACCCGACGTTCCAAGATAATTGATTAGCCAGTATTCGTCAGCGCGATATTAACATGATTGAGGAGACGTGTGGGCCGTCTGGACCGCGGTCAGCGTGGACTGCTTGAGTGATGATGCGGCGTGTATTACGTGTTCAGCCTTCAGACAGACACGGTCGATTGTAGCTAGATATACTTATATCGTTGTTTAAAACTCTTTTGGTAATGATTTATGAATTGTGGCTTAGTGAGGATGAGTGGAGCGACGAAGAAGAGCTGTTCTTCAGGTGAGATGAACCTGTTTCTTACACCTTGATGTAGGTTTCCATCAAGTCTTTAGCACACTTACAGATCTACGATTTACAGTTTAATTTGTTTGTATCTGTGTGTCTTATTCATATGTTTGGAAATTATGCAATTATACTTTTATTATTTATGTCCTTACAAGAAAGTAGTAACAAAGGAAAGTATAAACAGAATCCAAGAGTGGTGGTCACCATACTCATTGCAAATGCTTCTGCATCATTGGGCCTCCGGTCTCGCTCTCATCAACGAAAAACGACAGCACGAACGCTGTCATTTTACGGTAATCTTCTTTGCGAGGGTAGTACCACCCCGGTCAAGCCGGCGCTTTCGTGCTGAAAGCATCGTGGCCCTTATTACCTTAATAAGTATTCAATCTTTATAAATTGTCTGCCCTTAAAACCAGGTCACAGGAGTCTTGACCACAGTCTGGCTAATTCTGGTGCACACCTTTCTCATATACTGCATTCAATAGATAGTTCTTCACCTGGTTCTACATTTTTGTTACCCACCATTTTTTTGCTTTAAATAATGTTCCCGATTATCAATTTATTTTATTACCTATTTTTCAGAGAGATAATTCTTTAATTATTTCTATATAGCCTCTTTTCACAAATAATTGATGGTTCCACATATCTACATGTACTTACTTAAATCAGCTTAATAAATCTGTCTTGAGTACCACCACGTCTTAACATAAATCAAGAACGTTTTAACGTATGTGAAGAACAGAAATAATCTTCGCCGCTATTATACAATATGAACAAAAGAGTCACCAAGATATAAGTAATTACACTATTAACATCTCACTGTAGATAATTTTAAACAAATACGACCATTTCTCGTGACAATTATTAGATTGTGCTAGCAATCACGTTGATAAAACATAAATTCCAACCCACCCCTAGATTAGTAGACGATCATTTAAATGTAAATGGCCAATTTACGTTGCTGTAGACGTTTACAGAAACTATCGGACCAGGACTTTTCGTGCTGTTGCAGCCTATCCCGTTTTTAGTCTATATATAACTACTCCCTTAGCAATGTCTGCAAAGAGTTCTCAAAGAGAATAGATGACACACCATTACACAAGAAGACCAATAAAACCTTCATTGCACGACCCCAAATATGTATAGTTTAAGGCTGTAGGCCTTAAACTATACATATTTGGGGTAAAAGTATGTTGTTTAAAAATTAATGAAGCTACTTTTAGCGTAAAAGGATGGTGTTTAAAAATTAATGAAGCTACTTTTGTTATCGTTTGAGTGTTCTAGTAGTAGTGTAGCTCTAGAAATAATTTGTTTATTCAGTAAGCAAAAAATCCTTAAACGCATATAACGGGTGCCCTCGCGGCATAGAACACGACGCGTTAACACGCTACTTTTGTGAACTAATCGTTCACGACGGGGAAGTCACGCTACTCAGCACCGCTAATGAGTTTACCAACGCCTGTGCTCCTTAACTATTTCTGAGGCTATTTAAATTTCTAGTCAAGGTATAGGCGCCGGCACGTAACTTGGCCAGATTTCGGCGCAGTGGCGGTAAATTCGTGCATGGTACACTCAATGTAACCAATCAAAACAGACAAAATCGAAGTGTAATCGCCTGACGCTCCAATCGCTCGTAACGGTGCTACTACATTCCCCGCGTCTCTCTATCATCCAAAGGGACCTAAAAAACGACTACTGCGCATTGAACGAATCTGGCTAAGTTACGTGCCGGTCTCTATACCTATCATTAGTCTGGTTTTTTAATTGGCGTTAGTTAGATTTTAGAATACTTTTGTAATTGGAGTGTAATGCTTCGGTAAATATGGCCATGGCTCTACCGGAATCTGCCACGGTTCCATAGAAAACCGGAGTCTAGCAATTTTTTATTTTACCAATCGATTGGAAAACCAGAGGCCCACTGATGCAGAAGCATCTCAATAAGCCTCGATGGTTAGGGTCACCAACCTGCATTGTTACATTTTCTGCAATCGCAGTGAGTTTGGTGACCAATACTCTTGGATCCTGCTCTGGCTTTCCATTATACAGAGTAGGGACACTTTGGTATACTAGATAGCCCCACGGTGTTACCCGCAGTATAATTTCACCCGCAAGTAAAGCCGCGTCGAATCAATTTTTTTTCGAATCTATACCCTTCTCGAATCCTCAGGAATAGACACAAAAAATTTCGTTAATAATCGGTTCAGACGTTAAGGAAGAGTTTAATCATAAAAATGTACAGAACCGAGTTAGGTTTTAGGGCCGACAACATATCCTTTCCTTTCGGTCCCCTATTTATGGAATCTGGAAGATGCTGATGCTGCAGATAGTGGTCTTTTGACTCTTATTGTACGAGTATATATGACCAACTGTGCCATAAAAGAGCAAAAATTATTAAAAACTACATGTTGCAAGTAAACAAATTCTTATTTTCCGTACCATATACATTATACATGTTTGTAGTGTGTGGTAACAATCAGAATAAAATGTTACACTGATTGTAATTTCCGTGAATTCGTTACCAAGTAGTCTGTAAAAACGTTCGCGAATCAGTGTCAGTGCGCGCACGCATGCCTAATGCGACACATGCCTTTGCGCACGCGTTGTATGACAATGATGTTTGACTCGGCCGTACGTAAACAATACGGCTGTGCTGACTACACAGTAGTATTCTTCCAGGTTCATCATTGTAATGTGACAAACTATGTATTGTTTATAAATTTATACGTGGTTCATGCCTGTAGTATGCATGCATTTACCGTAGTGTTTGGTGAAAGATAAACTGGCATGTTGTATCACATGTTTGGGCTTCAAACTACAACAAAGTGGATATTAGATGATAATAAACAAATTCAGGAGGTGGAAACCTTCTTAAAAGATAACTGCATTGCACGGGAATCATGTTTCATACAAATGAATCCCTGTTTCCCTTGATCACGTAATAAAAACATAGGCCTCTCCTTAGCGAGGGGGTTTGGCCCCAGTATACCACTACTGGCAGACGTGTTGATATATCGTTCACTAATAGTTTGAGGTTGAGGGGTTGAGGTATTGGCCGGCCTCCGGTATCCTCACTCACTCGGTGAAACACGACGCAAGCGCCGTTTCACACCGGTTTAATGTGAGGCCGTGGTATCACTCCGGTCGAGCCGGCCCATTCATGGCGAAGCGCGGCTCTCCCACGGTTCTCTCTTTGCAGTGATGGTATCCTACGTAGTTGGTTCACTCGGATCAGCTTTTACGACACCCACGAGATGAATACGGGGTGGTGACTCTCAGTATTCTTCCGTCACCACGCGGACTCATAATGATTATGTATTAAACGTAAACTATTGTCTGTTATAGTTTAAATGCAGACTACACGGTTGGCCTAGTGGTTTAAGCAGTAGCCACGCTGATTTCAACTGCGCCACGTATTCTGGGTTCAAATCCTACATGAGTCCACAAATTATTGTTCTGAATCTGGGTGTTTCTTTGTGTTCGTTGAATGTATGTTTGTAAAGTCCCCCGCAACACGTGATATAAAAAAAAGGAACTGGCCGGTACTGGCCGTAGATAGAGAAGTTGGCTAGGCCTTGTTGTAGTAATGGCCTTTACCCAACAGGCTGTTAAAAAAAGATAGGTGTTGTGGTATTATATTAAATGGTGCACTGGAGAAAACCTGGTGCATCGCAACTAGCACGCCAAGTGGATTAACCCAGTTTAAAACAGCAGTAAAGAGTCTAGCGTATCAGCAATAATGTATACGAACATCGGTATTTGTTACTGACCTTATATACCACTGCGAAGTGATTTGCCCGACGACTATAGATTTCGGTTCCATAAGTCTTGTATAGACATATATGGCAGATATACAAGTATAAATCTATATGTCAACAACTTTTATTCTTGACGGATATATAATCTTAGTGGCATAGAACTGTTTGAAATTATCGCAGCTGGTAAAATTGACCTCTAGTGTTATTATTTTTCTAAAACGTCATTTTATAGCTGAATTGGTACATGTTTTTTGAGTGCTAGGTACGATAATGCTCCCCATGAATTATTAATCATAAGCCACAGTGTGGTACTGTTAATATATTTTTTTAATCTTGTTAATGTTTAGCTTACGTAAGCTATGTAAATTCATTTTTTGTCAACTTGATTGCATCATATTGTTTCTTTTTTCTGCTTAAATAAACATTTTTAGATTTGAACACAAATATGTAAGAAGTTTCCTTATAAAATATTTAACTGATGGTAAAACCACAAAAACTTGTTCCTTGGTTTTAGAGTTACACAGACAGATGCGTAAAGCAACTTTATTTTACACTTTTCTTTATACAAAAAGGGCCAAATGGGGAGGCAGTCCCGGAATCGGGAAAAGAAGAATGGTTTAAACTCCAGTGACTCTCCTACTCATTGAATATCGACGAAAAATTTTATTGGGTAGTTAGTTTTCTGTGAGGATGTTATATCACTCCGGTCGATCTTGTCCTAGGTGCCGAAGTATGGCTCTCTACCCTGTAAAAATAAAAATATAAAGTTTTACATAAGGCTTGCTCAAATACTAAAAGAAGCGGCTCAATGCCTATATCGACAATTTCTTCAAACTCACAAAATTTTTTTTATCACAATTTGTTCGTTTAGTACAATTTCCATAAAGTAGGGAAGTAATAATGATTATGCACGGTCGATGTATTCGGAACGTGGTCTATGATCGATCGTTGCGCTTGCGTCGTCTTGCCCATTATCTTAACACTTGTATAAATAGTTTGATAACGCCGACATAGTTTTCTTAGGACATTTTTATCGTATTATTATTGAAATTTATCTCAAACGGTATTCAAAAATTCCAAAAAGTGGTTTTTCTCTTTCATTTTTTATATCCATAGACCATATTCAATTAACATTATTTTTTCGGTTGATTTTAAAATAATAAGATTCCTAAGGAGAAATTCTTAGCGATGTTACAGGTAGAACTTTATTAGAAATAAAATATGTGCGGACTTATATTTATGAAGAACCTTACTTACCTACGACATTTGCCTTCGATCGAATGCTTGCTTGATATGATAATGACACACTACATACACAAATGTCCTTGTGGCACAAGGTCGGTCAGTAATTACATATAACTGGTAGAACTTAGGATTTCAATAATGGCTTTTATATTAAGTTTATAAATTATTTATGTACTTAGGTATAAACCTTTGAACCTATAATAAAAAAAGATATATATAAATATGAATCTTCTTGAGTCATCAAGTAAGAATCATCAAACAAAAAAAAATTCTTTTACACTAGCATACTGCTTTTTAAAGATCAAAAAATTCCTGAGTACTGCCGTATCAAACGAGTGATATAATAAGCTGACGACAGGGCGACGCAAAGCACTCGCTGTTGCGAAAAGAAAAGACCCTCTAGAGAATAAACATTTGGGTTTGACCTTTTCGAGAGAGTTTATATTCGCAAAGAAAAGCTTTGCTTATCAAAATAGTCTTGTCTGATAGATAAAAAGCCACTTTAACGTATGCGATATAAAAATGCCATTTGTATTCATTCATCAAAAAAAGTAGATCATTTTACATACTCTGAACTGAACCACACACAATAATAGTCACATAGTGACGTCTTATCTGTCCTGCTTTTAGACGAGTTTCAGTCTTGTGCATAGTTCAGACTAGCATTATAAACTGCTGATTAATCCTATAACAGACAGTCTACTAGTTCAGCTACTTCACTTTTGTTTTCCCTATAGCAATAATGTATTACAACTTGAGGCCAAATAAACGTCACAGTAAACAAACAAGTCGCCAACTTGTTCGATACCGGGTGCCGTTACTAACTGTCGATTCGATGCCGAGTTCATTATTGACCTGTTTAGTAAACTATTATTTTTATGGTTAATATTTGGAGTTTTATTAATGCAATCCTTAAATAATAATAATTAATCCTATATCGCACAACAAAAAGTTCTTGCGACTTCCCAACATCAACCGTTGGGCCGCGAGCCCATTCCACGACTTTCTTTTCATTCGTTTTGGAGTTTTTTTTTATAATCGTCGTTTAAGGTAACGAAACTTCCATCCTATCACTTGGGTATTTGACGCTTTATCATTATACCCTCTCAATTTACCTCACACAACCACTTTGTTAACTAAATTGTCGCCTGTGGTATTGCACTTAAAATCTTCAAGAAGAGACTTCGTTCTAACCTTAACAATTAATGCACTTGTGATCTTTGAGTTGGAATTGTCAATCGGCGGTGCTACTCATTCATCATAAAGAGATTCGTCTGTTGTTTGTCCCCTACATCCCCAAAAAGCAAACGTATGGTACTATCAAAGGCTACATGGTGGATAGTGAGTTTTATTTTAAGAAGTTCCACCAACTACCTACACCCGAGGGCACAAATTAAAGAGAGTTTTTTTATTTGTTTTTCGACACATCGGGAACAAAGAACGATCCAGTGATGTGGGCATTTATTCAAATAAGGTGTTGCATGATACAATACTTCCTCCCTCGTCATACACTCCCAGCACCAGCCCTGCCATCAATGGAAATATCAGCATACGCATGACTAACACCACACAGAGTGCATCAACTGAGTCACTGTATTTAGTACAAAAAACGTTCACGGTGATCTAATTCCCATTTAGCTCCGCCATAAAAATAAAACTTCACTGAAAATTTATGATTTTCTCAACATTTTATACTTTACCTTTCTGATTATGGTGACGTCAATAAAATATTATCGTTTTATGTTCCATAAGCGAATTAAGCGATACAATTATTTGTTTTTATCAACAACAATAAAACTTATTAGTCATATTTCATTCTTTTAGTGTTGGTATCGATAAGTTCTGATTGGGATCTAGGTAATCCTTTTGTGGTCACGTGTAGTGTGCGTGCATGTTTCATTATATGGGGGTTTTTGTATCCTGATAAAAAGAAGATCGTTAGTCTTTCATCTGATGTAGAATAATGAGGATAACTAAATAACCACACAAGAAAATAATACCACAAATGACAGATATCACCGTTTTCACTATCAAATTGGCGATAATACTTAATGGATAAGTTAATTTTTGGAGAAATTGATAATCTATTATAATCCTAACAAATAAGTAATATGTTGACAACCGTATTCGCCGTCGTGAAACATGCGCAAGTTTTCTATTCTTCCAAAATTTAGTATGTTTACGATTCTCGGTCAATAATAAATTATCTTTGGTGTGATGACAAATAATAATCTGCTAAACACTACACTATATAGTGTCTACACTGGACCCAGACTATAGATTGGAATGCACGTTGTTTACAAATAGAAAGTACAACTAGCGTCAGATGTGCTAAACGCTAATGATTAATTTCGCAACCACTTTAATGTGTACAAGAGCTAGGTGTTTTCGAGAATGAAGTAACAGTTGTAGGGGGGGTGTAGGAAGGGCAGTGTACCGTGAAGGCTCGATTTTTTCACGATTTCAGCCGTGGTGCGGCTGCTTGATTGATTTACAACCTTGTTTTGTTAACACGATGCACATTTAGATCGCGTGCCGCTCTTGTACTCACTATACCATTTAGTTTACCATTCATGTTTATTGATTAAGGTAATAATATAACTTGGTAACTACAGATAGCCGAAAAAGTGATAATAGAGTCGATTTTTTATTCAATTCGTTTTTCTTAAGTTTAAAGTTATAATATGTAAAGGTTAAGAGTAACATATCTGTCATATGGCCGTTTGATTTCAAACTAAGTAGAGCCTCTTCATGACATGCCATACTAAAATATTTAAAGTGGTAGCTTTACCAAAAAAAATATTAACCACTGAACCAATGGGCCCGTCGAAACTAAAAGAAATTTATACATAAATAGAAGTTATTATAAAAATTGTATGTAAAGTTCGTAACATAAAGAAAATATTAATATTAACCTACACATCCTTCATTTGCTGAGTCATACACAAATAGTAATAGTACCAACATGATATAAAGTAAATAGAGTACTATTTCTGTTATGTTTACCCAAGTTTCATTTATATGATAATGGAATTAAGTGTAGAGTTTTTATTAATAGACCAAGTATAGAAAACTGTAATAATTACATTAAGGTCAGTCGTCAAGTGCGCACAATATAATAATCTGATAACAATCGATTATCACGTGCTCCTGTTATACGATTGGCGTAATTGTTAGCCACCGCCGTGGTCGACGAGACAAGGACGAGTTTCGTATTCTCTTTGCGCGTGTTACGATGATTTCTCTATTTCAACTACTGTTATTATTATTATTACTACTAACTACAGATGGTTAGCCTTCACAGCGTCTAGCGACTGGTGACAGGACGGCACCTGAAATTAACTGATATTTCTGTGCTGATTCTTATCCAGAATAGTCTACATTTCTACACTTGACTGTCTGTTCTTAAACTGGGTAAAGCGTTTGCTTGGTACCAGGCTGTTGATAAGCACATAGTCATGCTCATCATAAAAATGTCCTGGGTGTAATTCGGGCTCATTGACCTATATACCAACACGTCTCTCGTTGCAAGGCGAATTTTAATGGCTTAGAGTGACACCCATAATATTACTGGTTGCTACATAAGCAACAGATTGTTAAATTTCGATAAAATCAATAACATAAATCGAAGTAAGAAGTCTTTTCCATATTGTAATAGTGTAATGATAAATATATATCAGCTTCAGAACAACTAGAATCCTCTTTCTTTAGAGTTCCATGGGAAAAACCGTCTATCTGAAACTTTTAACTTACATACTAATTAGGTCGACAAAGGTAACATAAAAACTTAACATTTTTATTTATGACACAAACGAAGGCTTTAAAAGCGAGACAAATTCCTCTTTTACCCTACAATTTCCCTTTAAACTTCGTACGACGTATAATCACCCCACAATTAGTTCTGAAATAATGGCTGATTTAATAGCTTCAGTTGGTTCACTCGTGAATATTTTGAGAGCACTTTAGAGGACATGGTCATCGCCCGAGAGCTGCAGCCACGTACACAGGATTAGATGCGTTGCATCGTTGCTTACTTTTTAAAATTAAAAACTGAAGAGGCTCATTACTAATCGGTAACTAAGCAAGCCTAGCCAGGTTAGTTTATTATGAATGAGTGATCAGTATATATATCATAGCGTTTAGCACCTTCGTACCTCAGAGACTACCTTGAGCGTCGGTCTCGTTTGTTATACCAACATCATTTACAATCTTTACTGGGTAGCTAGCGGCTTAAAATATCCGACTACAGTCTTGCTACAGAACTTGGATATCGCCTAACACTTGCCTTGACGAGGACGCCTGGCAGTTGTTCTAGGCAATAAATCGTAGTATCCCTAAAGCCGACACCAACCTAATTAAGAAAAAAAGGCTTGATCTAAAACCATTTTTTCACACGATGTGCCACGCTGCGCCTGCGATGGGAGGGATCCGGGAACTGCTGTTATTACGACATCCATACCCCTCCCAGGCAGGCGTACCGTCCCGTCCCGCCTGCCCGTACTGACGCGGGCACCATCTGTTGGTAAACTCTCTAATTAGGCGATGAACGGCACTCACGCAATGTCTCTTCCTCGCGGATGGAGGGGAAAACCCGTCCCAACCATTCACGGTCACACTCAGGGCGGCACGAGACGCTGACATGCGCGGCTTCACCGCCCGGTTTGCTCTAAAAAACCAATTACCACCAATAGCTCACTTTGAAGTAATTAATGGACGAAATACATAAAAACGTAACTTTTTGTGTTCAAACCTTCTTGTCACTTTTTACCTGCCGCGATAGTTTGCTTGTAGACAAGGTCCCGTGCAATTTTCTATTAAAATATTCAAGCAAGCTATAGCTGACTGGCGGTTAGTGATCCTGACTCTTAATCCTGAGGTCTTGGGTTCGTGGATATCCACATAAGACTAATAATTGTGTAACGACCATATTCATTTGTTGTGTTTGGGTGTGATTTATCTATAATACATGTATAAATATGTACTACCTAGAAGACCGAGATTTACTGGGTTTTATTTTGATAAATTTTCAAAAATGAATCCATGTGTGTTTCCATGAAAAGTATAAAAAGCTTATCACACTCTCCTACTATGGGAGTAGGGTAAATTAAAGACTACTTAAATAAAAATTAAAATTAATTAAAGGTACTTATCAATATAAGTACCTCAATAGCCCGCAACAGTGTGGGTCACCTTGCAGCACTGTGTTGTCTGCATTAGCAATAAGTATGGTGACCACCGCCCTTGCAATCTGCTCATACTTTCCATCAGGCTGGGGAGAGTCACTTTAAGGGCTCACACATAAAATATGGGATTTTACTATTTTATTGGTATGAAAAGGAATAACAAAGTTTTTTCGTACTAAATCTAAAAAAAATAATTAGCAAAGTATGTAGTTAAAATGTACGCTAAATGAAGAGTACCCATCCCCATAGGTCTTTTCGTGACAACTAAAGAATAAACTATATTATTATTAAATAGCTTACAATTAGTTTAATAACTTGGCTTACTTATACAAGTATAACACAATGGGCGTAGGTAACGCCATGTGTCAACCAAGCTAATATGTATTAAGTAATTTGTGTACCTATGTGTGAATTCATGCCATGTTATAATGTAAGACCTCGCATTTGACCATGATGAGTGACATCAGCGTCCTTACCTTTTTGTGCTTCAAAACCTGTGTACCTATAATTCTATGGCGTTATCTTTTATTTGCATACACAAAACAACTTTGGCACACAGTTTTTTGCAGCTTTTAAACTAAAATGGTCAATTTTAAGTCACGTCCAAGAAAAAAACGAATAAAATATAGTTTGTTATATAGCTATAGTTACATCATGTAGTTATTGGTTTCCCCATGATAAATAATTATGTGATGATCACAATCATTTTTTCTTACTGGTGTCTGGGTTATCTGTAATAAGTATGTGTTTAAATATTTGTTTTATAAACGGTTGTTTGTGGATTGAAGTCTGATGACCATCTGTGTTTCATAGGAAAACAGTACTAGTAGACCCGCGCTGCCATCTCGTAAGAAACAAATTTACCCCATTTTCACAACATTTTTCATTGATTCTCGGCTCATATTCGTTTTCGTAGTGTGTTATATATCCCATAGTCTTCCTCGATGAATGGCTACCCAGTAATTCTTCAGCTTTACAACATTATTATAGATTAGTTACTACTGGTAGTAGAGTCCAGCTAATTTTAGTTCGAACGGGCCAGTTCAACCCGAGCGGCACTACACTCGCACAGAAGATCAACTTTAAATGACAGCGTTCATGCTGTCGTGTATCTTTGGTGAGTGCGAGTCAGAGGAATGATGCAAAAGCATCACTAGGCCGCCGTGGTGCAGGTCACCATGCTGCAATGTTGCATCGTCTGCATACTACAACTCTTGGATTCTGTTTATGCCTTCCTTCAGGCGGAGCGGAGTAATTTTGGCAAGGTACACAACAAAAGTTAAGTATGTGGATATAGTAATAAGTTAAAATTAAATATAAACTACTATAATATAGACTTGTACGCAACTTACCAGTCAACGCAATCAAATAATGTGGTCGCTGGTAAATTCACTAGTTTGATGTTAGGAAATTAACTAACCACATCTTTACGGTCCAAAAAACTAAAACTAATTAATTTTTATTGAGTTATACAACATAAAGAACTTTTGCTTTTGTCGTGTCTTTTTAATTGATTCTGGAGATGATACAGACAAATCGTAAGAAGTAAGCTGGCTAGTGGTTTCAGTGGTCGCCACACCGCTTCTAAGCGCCAAGTGTTGTGGGTTCATATCCTACATGGGACAACACTTTGTGTGATCCATAAATTGTTGTTCTAAGTCTGGGTGTACTTTGTGTCCGTTTCATGTATGTTTGTAGAGATCCCCGTACACAGGAATATATATTCCTAATGCGGGAGTTGTCTTTTTTAAGAAGAATAATATAATTCATACATAGCAGTAATAATAATAATAATAAATAATAATAAATATTTCAGACATTTTAACACACAACGCCATCTAGTCCCAAACTAAACAGAGCTTGTTCTATGGGTACTAGAAAACTGATATTAATACTTATATACTTTTTTTTTGTAAATACAGTAGTATAGTATCCTGCTCTGGCAAACGAAAGGGTACTAAGTCAAAGGCGGCTATTTTTTTTATTGCCAATTAGCAATGTTTCACAGGCTTCTGCCCATCTACATTTTATACTTTTACGCACATTATTGGCGCAGATTTTGATAAAGAGCAGTAAGCACTGTAAGAAAAAACTTGCGCTTTCTTTTCTCGAAATCGCTTTTTCTGACTCAGAGTCCTCTCGATTACCACGACAGTATCGTAGACGTGCCATATAGAATTTACAGTACTTGAAAATGACGATAGTCTCTTTTCTGGTATAGAGAGCTTGCCAGTGAACATGTTACAGATAATAAGATAGTAATGCAGCCTATGGAGATCTGTAGATAACTAGATAAAAGATAAAAGTCATAGTTTCCTGGCCTTTACTATTCGCAATAATAATGGGGTTCGGTTACTACGTCGACTAGTTTTACCTAAATATCAGTTTTTCCATGGAGCGACTGGCATCGGACCTTCGCAACCTTGGGGGCGAACTAAATTCAAAAATTGAAGTCGTTGTCAGTATATTTGAGGGCACTGACTTCCCAATAACCATTGTCATAGATGTTTACAACAACCGGGATGGCTTAACGTGCTCTTATGAGATACAAATGCGGTTAATTATATATATTCCCTACTATTTTCACATAGAATCATACTTATCTATAAGCTTATTTAAACATAAGCTTGCCTTGATATATGTGTGCATGTATACATCACATTTGAGATGAGGTCGGTATTTGTACAAATTACATGACAATACACACAAGTACTTGTTCAATGTTAGTTCTTTTGTAAGAGAATTATGTAAGGTGCGAAATGAACATCGTTGTTCAATTGTACACTATTTTGAACGCTTTATGTTATTGTATTGACTCAGAAACGATACGAGTAACCACGATTAATATGTAATTTAGATTTTTAAGAACCTTTTTACCGTGGATCCCGTCGTGGTCATATGTATAATAAGCCTATTAGTTCAAGCCAATAAAATAATAAAGTCTTAATAGGTCTCCTTTTCCAGAGCTTGTCTTTTAGATCTAAGATTGCATTTTTTAAAACATAGAACTTACAATTTTTGGCTTTAGTGAACCAATGGCAAAAAATATCATTGACGCTGCTTTCCCAACCTGTAAAGCTAAGCTCTGACTTGAAGTTTAGAAAAAAATCGTAGTTGGATTTCTTACGTAACGTACGTAAGTAAGAAAGAAAGGAAAAAATTTATTCAGACATACACAGGACAGTACATGGTTTTAAACAGGCATAAGGTAACAGAAAACAATCAGTTATAACGCCCTTAGCAAGAAAAGGCGCCTGTCTCAGCATACTGCTGTAGCCAAAGTGACTACAGCGCTGGTATTACGATAGAGCTCACGCCCGGTGTCGTCGGTCCGTCCGTGTCTTTGCTATATATAAAAACTATTTGATCCAATTGTTACTTTTCAAAACTGTAATAACCTACACCTACATTACCCCAATAAAATATACGACCCGCAATTTGCTGTTTCTTAACTTATGTTTGTGTGAAAGATTAAACTGCAATATTTACAATGAGTTTCACCTACATTGTCGCCCACTCTAATCAATAAGAACTCTCCACTCGCCTTATCAGTTATTAACCCCGATACAGAATCACATTGGTACACTGTTTCATTCAGGTAGCGTTCTGTTCTAAATCTCGTACTGACCGATTTATCGCTCGTTTATAGCTCATTTATAGACAAACTGATGTACTGCACGCGTCGGCAGTTATGTAAATGTTCATTCAATGAAAATGTTTGGTTTATACAACAAATATTTACACGAATAGTAAATAGGTCTACAATGGAAGGTTTTTAATGTTTTAAAAGACAACTCCTGCACTAGTAATAATTTTGTGTCGCGGGGGACTTTGTAACACATGAAACGGACACAAAGAACATCCAGAATCAGAGAAAATATTTCTGAATGACTCAGTGCTGTCCCGTGTGGTGTTTGAACCCCACAATAGTCTCTGCAATATTAATTGGGTGCGGCAAGTCGACTGTTTATGCCACTATGCCATTCGTGCAGGGTACAGCCGGCCCAGATGTGACACTCACAGGCGGAGAAAAACGGTGAAGTTTTAGAATTCTACTTTTTTTATGATATAGGTGGTAAACGAGAGATTACCGCCGCCCTTGGACACCCGCAACACCAGAGGCGTCACAAGTGCGTTGCAGGCCTTTCAAGAAGGAGTACACTCTTTTCTTGAAGGTTTGGAGGTCGTATTGGTTCGAGAATACCGCAGGCGACTTGCTAGTTCCAACAATAAACCGTAATCGAGAAGTACCGAATTTTAAATAAGGAACATTTTATGAGATTATCGTGTTTTAAAAGCATTTTTAAGTACTCGGCCTCGGCGTACGTCCGGCATTACCGATCAGCTCACGCATGAGTTAGACCTTAAATAAAAGGCCTTATTAGGTTACGACATAATGTTCTGCGTTGTGTTGTAATTTAATAAGGTATTCATTACGAAATGTTTATGTTACGGCATACATTTAACAAAAATAATAAACTAATCACGATCACGAGACAATAAAAACTTAATGCCCTGTTGACCTGCTTTCTGACATCTGTGCGGTTTAACTATTAGTCTCTTGCACTGTTTAAAATCCGGTCGTAGATTATTGTTTGAGTCAAGAAGTAAGAAGTCTTAACAGTACGGTGGAAGTTACTGCAGGATTAGGACTTGCCTGTTTATATTCCCACCGTCATTACCCCTAAATAAACCGGATCCAGTACAGTGACCGAAAAAAGTAACAACGATGACTCTTCAGCCTTTCTCTAGGAAAGTTAAACCATTTCAGAAGCTGCTAGCTATATATAAACTCAAACCTAAAGTATTTATCTCTGCACTTATTTAGAGAGATACACACTGTCTAGGAGTTCTGATACTAGCACTGATGACGAGCTATGGAGTTCTTTAATCGGACTTGATGTCTTGAAGTCTCTTTGTGACAACTTTATGGACAAGAAGTGTTTTGTCAATTATTTTTTCCGTGTGGAAACATCCCCCTCGGGCCTTCAGCCCACCGGGGTTTGCGGCGAGGCGGTGTGTCGGAATCGAACCGACTAAAACCAAACGGTGTGCCACTCTGCGCCTGAGACGGGAGAGATCCGGGAACCGCTTTCTTACGCCATCCGGACCCCTCCCGATGCTTGCCCGCACTGAAGCGGGCATCGTCTCTAAATGTTAAATCCTCTCAATTTAGGCGACGTACGGCACACGCGTAACGTCGCCGTACAGTGCCATCGACCGGACAACCCTCGTGAAGAGGTTTCTCGTTGCGACACTGGCTCCACCCAGGTTGGGCAACAGTCGCCCTAGGGCGGAGGCAGTGTCGACCAGGTTGGGAGCAAGCTGTCGGAAGTGCTCGTCAAAGAGCCACCTGCCCTCGAGGGTCAGGCCCAAATATTTCATCTTGGCCTGAACCGGTACGATGACCGAGTTGGCCACTATGTAGGCGCCGAGAGTGGCCCACGACGGGGCCCATGGAAGAGCAGGGCCTCCGTCTTGTCCAGGGCCACCCGTAGGCCCAGCGACTCGATGCGCCCGACCACCAGAGAGACACCCCTGGTGGCCAGGCATGCCGCCTCCTGGAATTTCGCCCCCCCCCCCCGGCTGTGACCAACGTGTCATCGGCGTAACAAATTACGCCCAACCCGGGGGGAGACGCTCGCGAAGGACCCAGTCGTACCCCACGTTCCACAGGGGTGGTCCTAGGACAGACCCCTGCGAAACGCCGCACGACATGGGTCGCCGTCTCAAGGCGCCCTCTCGGTCCTCGTACACGACGGTACGCTCCTTCAAATAGTCTGCCACCAGCCGCCTCAGGTACTCTGGCACTCCGTGGCACTGGAGTGCTTCCCTGATGCAGCTGAATGGCAGGCTATTAAAGGCTTTGGCGATGTCCAGAGACACCGCCAACACCACGCCGGCACAGCTCACCGCCTCTTCGGTCACGGCCCTCAGGCGCATCACGGCATCGACCGTCGAACGCCCCGCTCGGAACCCGAATTGGGTCTCCGACAGGTCGGGGCCCACCTAAGTGTTTTGTCCCTCCAACAAGGACAGATTATCTGGTAGACTGCACCCCGGCGGTTGATCGATATCGACCGCCGGGGTGCAGTCTACCAGATAATCTGTCCTTGTTGGAGGGACACTCGGATATAGTAATCGGCTCAAGAATATTCTGTGTTTTCGTTAAATGGCACTGTACCATGTTTTTTATTTCAGAAATCACATGTGTATTTGTATACTAAATCTAGTTACGTAATTAACACGAACAAATCCTTATTCGTAAGAGTTGTACATATTACACAACAGTGTAGGCAAAGTAATACCAGTTGTCACATTCCGTGCTGTGGTCCTGACTCAACTGTGGGTGCTGTAAGGCAGCTCGTCGCCGCCGATGCGTGGGCGCAGCCGAACCGCGAGTATTACAACTGCAACACGTGCTAATCAATGACACCACTTTATTAGGACTTCCTATATCGAATATTTGTAAGCATCAGTGCTAATTTGATCAACTTTTTTGCTTGTTTGTCGACTTAGTACGAGGTTAAGGCTTATTTAAATTAGCTTGCTTTTTAGGATTTCTATATTTTTGTTACTCGTTCCACTACTGTATATAAACAAATATTGAGATTGTTTAAATATTTTTAATTTTCTTTTTAATTGTACTGATTTTTTAATATGACTATTGGTTTGGTAATCTAGTGGTATATAAAATATTATTTAGTGTATAATAACTTTAAAACTTAGGGCTTATATATTTATTGTAATCGGTTCGTAAATGTCGATATTCTAAAGTAGCAAACAAAAAAATACGTGATAAGAGTCTTCCTTCCTTGGTTTATTTCCCACTGCTTAATTCCCCTCAGAAACCGAAACCAATGGCTAATCCATCTTAATGTTAACTGTCTCTCCTGTATAGAGAAACAGCCCTCATATTATATTATCGGTGACCCTTGTGGCACGTGCACTTTCAATTACTTCAGTACGAACCCGCATTGACTGTTAGGTAGGAATACTTCGCCAGTACAACTGTTTGTAATCAAAAGTAAGGGAGAAACGCGTATCAATTGATTGCTAGGGGAAATATAACATTTGGGGTTCAATTAAATTGATTTACGGAACTACTATTTCCATTTGGAATTGTGATTCAAGCTTTTGTTTCAATAATTTTTGTTTTGCAATAGTTACATATAATGTGGCCACTACTTTTTCTTTCCTCAACATTTCAGTAATACTTTTATAGACCATCACTGTTTAAGAAAAGTATAATGTTATATACAAAATCCATACAGGATTGTGTATTTAACATCATACTTTTCTTCTTTTTATGTGTGGGCCTGCCAAAATTACTATACTTAGCCTGATGGAAAGCAAAGGCAGAATCCAAGAGTGGTGGTCACCATACTTATTCTGAATGCAGACAATGCAACAATGTAGCATGGTGTCCCACAGTATGGCGACCTTGTGATGCTTCGGTATCGTTGGCCTCCGGTCTCGCACTCACCAACGAAACATGCCTGCACGAACGCTGTCATTTTACGTTGATCTTTTGTGCGAGGTTAGTACCGTCTCGGTCGAGTCGGCCCGTTTGTACTGAAGTCAGCGTGGCTCTACTACTTTCATTCTTTATCCTCATTTTTAAGATACAATATCGCAAACTGGGAACAGGAAATGTTTTGATATGGATTTTTGAACCTTGTTGATCTTCCATGATGCTCCAGAATTAAGAATTTTAATTTATTTGACCAATGACAACGAAAATGGAAATACCATTCAATGATTTACGATTCAATTTCAATTTATAAGTTTAAAAAATATCCTTAGTACACGTATAAGTATGTATGATTAGCACTTAACGTTATCTCTATTGCACAAATAAGTACATAGCGTATGTAAATATGTTTTATAATGTGTTTAGTAGTGCTTCAACAAATGAGTTTTATTGTGATTAGATTCAACATAGCGTTTATAAATGCTGTACGTCGCATAAATACATACATATCGTGTCTATATTCCCCATGGGGTGGATATGTATATACTTGCCACGTACGTGTACTTGTCACTGAAATGAACTAACATTCTAGTCGAAAAAGTAGGGGCGTGTCATACAAGGAAGAATGTCTAGTAATCTCTATCTCTCTTTCTCCATCCACACCGTATCCGTTGAGGGCGACTCCCTCCTTCGTTCGGCGTGGGTTTTCCTTTTGATGGGCTCTAATATGCCCAGCAAAACCGAACTTAATAACGTCTAGTAATACACATAGTTTATTAATAATTACTTGATATTAATAACTATCACAAAATTATTAAATAAGTATTTTTTTATTTAAATATACATTACCGTGGGAAAGTCACTCTTAGTCCAGAATGGGCCGACTCGACAGGAGTGACCACGGCCTCACAGAAAACCGACTTGCGCTGTCCCCATCCCCCAAAGGCCGGCAACGCACTTGTGACGTCTGTGGTGTTGCGGGTGTCCATGGACGGCGGTAATCGCTTAGCATCAGGCGATACGTCTGCTGGTTTGCCACCTTTAACATAAAAGAAAACATGCATTGTCATGACTGCACGGCGTGATGGTTCAGGCGGTTGCCAAACCCTTTTCTACTGTTTTGGGTTTAAACCTCACATAGGACCATACTTTATGTGATCCACAAATTGTTGTGTCACTAAGTTTGTGCTCCTTGTATCCGTTTCATGTATGTTTGTAAAATTCCCCACGACACAGGATTCCTAAAGAAGGATTATTGCAATAAATCTCGTTTGTCCACTTAATTAAACAAAGCTTAAAGTAATGCATAAGTTGAATTCCTTAAACCATTATTCTGACATAAATTATTCAAAAGCTTTAATAAAGAGACAGTACAACAGTTTGACACTATAACAAAGACGGTGAATGATAAAGCATACAGGCGATGTTTGCGTACGCGCAGGCGCCACGGAAGGAAACTGAGGACTGTACCAGATATACTTGAATCAATGCGTGCGTAATACTATACACAATAAATGACGCGACACTTTGTAATGTGACTGTTCATCTTATGTACAATATATATGTATCTAATATATGTATTAATTGTGTCACATTATTGCTCTCGATGAACTCCGAAAGTAACAATTTTTTAAAATGTGTGCTTTGCTGGTGTGTCTGAAATCGGACGGTTAACATCACATTTAGACCAATTGGAGCCGACTATGATTGAAAAGGTCGGCTAGTAAATATAGAGCTATACTATACTGAAGTAAAGAACTAAAGTTCTATTGCACTATAAAAATAAAATTCTTGGTATGGTTACAAATTACAATGAATCAGACCTAACATCAGACGGTTTATTTTTACACTTTCATAGAGCTGAAGCTAATCTTGAACAGTATCTATTGTTTAACTTATGAATCGTGTTTAATGTGGTTTTCATCACTTTCTAGCTCGGATAATATAGATTTCTTAAGACCTACGTTTGAAGTTGAACACCCATGTAGCCCTTTAATATTTCCTTTTTGTCAACCTGTTAAACGCAATTTAAAAAATCAGATAAAGCCACTCCCTACCACCACCTACCTACCTACTATACTATATTTGTTTGGCATTCAATCTTACAAACATCTTTGCTATCATGGTAGAAGTCATGCTACAATAAGTGTTGTAGTATGACTTAGCAAGCTCAACCATATAAAAAGGGCTCCAGTGTTAAGAAGCCTCTGGTGTTGCGTCAGGTTATCGCAACCCGAAGTTGCCCACCCCCACCAAATCTAAGGTGCAGGGTACTCAAAGCTACGCACTTGACTCTTAGTCGCTCACCAATAAGTGACTCCCTGATACCATAATAAAATATATCTAACCTGCTAGCTATTACCAAAAGAATTATAATTTTTACCAACAACTGCCCTTTATTATTCACAAATTTCACAATACCATTATTTTACGTGCCCTATCAGTCTCTACACGTATTTACTTTTGAAAGAACAGCACATCTTAGACGCTTGTTGCCCCGGTCATGTTACCTGTTATCTTGTGGCAACTAGTTTAAGGAAACTACTTGTTTTACACTCTTGAACAAACTGAGCCACCACCGACTGCGTATTGTCTGCAACAGGTTTCTCTGAATATACTTGTCACTTCTTGTTGTCTAGGTAACCTAGTTTCAGAATAATAATATTTGTTGTTATCATAAGAGCCCTAACACACGGCCGTCTGGTCTGGAACCAAGCAGAGCCTGCACTACGACCACTACACGTATATACTATATAAGAAAAAGCAGTTATTGTGGCACAGATGTAAAACATATCTTTGATCTATTGTCAATGGTTTCAATGTACGAGATATTGGGTTTTCTTTTGGTACTTTTTTCGCATCTTAAGTTACACTATCAAAGTTTTCATACGGATAGCTTAAAAAAAGTAAAGTAAAAAGTATTCTATATTCTTCTTCTTTAAATAAAGTATAATGTTCATCAGGGATAATTTATGATATTAATGGTGAAAAAAATTTTCGAATCGGTGCAGTAGTTGCAGAGCCAGTATTCAATTCAAGCACTCAATCAAATTCGCCTCATTATAATATTTTTATAGATATGCAAACTAAGCCTATTCCCGAAAGAGGTGGACAATTGCAAGTTTAACGAACACCTTTTGCTGATTATAATTTTATTCCTACTACGTTAGGGGCAAGTCAACCCTCAACGGAGTCAATTCAGGATTTAAATGAGAAGTTAATTACAGCAAAAGTAAATAAGAAGGGAAGGTATTTACTGGATATTGTTTATACGGATGAATGCCCTGTTCATTACACAACTGTTTGTCGGGTAGTCGAGCAGGAATCGTCACTCAATTGCCGAATGTTTCTTAGCAATCAGGAATTGTCTTTGAACTTGACTTGTTCACTTTTCACCATCTCGGTGTTCGCAGACATATAAGCTGTACGTCTTCTTAAGCTGTTTTGTATCATTTGTTCTGGCGCTTCTACAAATAAAGTGGCTATTTGTAAAAATAATGGTTGACACAAACGTGCATGCGTGGGAATCAACTAACCTATAGTCGATTCTGAGCGATCAGAGTGGCTTTATCGATGAAATTCTGTATAAATTAGAATTGTTGCTAGAATTCATCTTCGTCGTTAGAATTATCCAGGAAAAACGTACAGAGAGAGTATAATAAAGAACAATTTTGTTGAAAAATTTGATGTATATTTATCTCAAATATGCACTGCTTTTGAGAGCATTCATGAGCATTGACTATCAAACCCTTCATGGTCTGGAGTGTTTGTGTGATTATTCCACTGTCCATCATAAGAGTTTCAATAATGCAATATTAATTCATGGCCAACAATTTGCGGCCAATAATACGCTCTAAGTTATTCTATTTATGTGTAAGTTTAAGCGACTCATTTTAAAGTTCCTGTGAGGTTTTTGTCACTATCTACCTACAACCGTTTATTTTATATTACGTTACTTCTTTGCGATTGAATGTATTTTTCAATAAACTTTCATTTATTACATTTTTAATATGTGTACAGTGTATCGAAAAACTTGCCATGTGTGATAAGACTGTCGTTTGTTGATTTTACAAATATACAACAAAGAGGAAAATAAATAAATATACCTGCAGGATAGTCATACACTCATTAAAAGTATTTGTTATTTTAAGAAACTGATTTTTTCGAAAATAGCAACCATGCAATTACTTTTTCAGATCGAATTGATACTATGCGATCCAAAAGCAACAATCACGTTCTCTATCCAGTACTGTTGTTTCTGCTAATGCGCATGGGCACTAGGCCCGCTGAACCTAACGTTTATTCGGGTCGGTTAAAATCTTCCTTATTAACTCCCGCTAATAACGTGTTGCATGGCTTACGTATCTAGTTAGTGGTATCAGTCACTAACATTTTCATTCAGTGAGACACACCTTCTTAATTCCTACTACTATTAAATATGCTAATACAGTGCATAGTATGTCTAATTATAGCGTGGATGCTAAGACCGCTTAAACGGCGGCGGTCGTTAATCTATAATACTATGTGAACTTATTTGTACCTCTTTTTAAACAACACGTTACCTCTTACCGTGGGAGAGCCACGCTTCCGCATGCATGGGCCAGCTCGACCGGAGTGATACCACGGCCTCACATACCGGAGGCCCATTATCCAACCCTTTCCCACATCCCCCTCTCCATCCCCCAAGGCCGGCAACGTACTTGTGATACCTCTGGTGCTACGGGTGTCCACGGGCGGCGGTAATCGCTTACCATCAGGCGATAGGTCTGCTCATGTAAAATATGTACGTGTGTATGTTGGTTGAGCACCCTATCCCAGAAATTACTGATTCGAATTGAAAATCTGATAGAGGCTGTAATAACATCGCACTACGACCAAAAGGAGCCGATCATCAAGAAAATATATGAAATAAAATGAAATGAAAACTGAACAATGAAATGAGATATCGAAAGAACAAAACAATCGAAAGTTGACGATCTTTAGTCAGTAATACTTTAGGTATATACAGTCTAGTGATTACAGAGCGATAAAACAAGTTTATATCGCGACTGATAATCTTATTTATATACATTTAATCTGAAGCAATTGTTTAGTGTTCCGTTTCTTACCGATTTCACCTTGAAGGTCGCTTTTCAAGTTTATATTTCGCTAGTTGAAACTTAATAAAACAGTCTCTAAACAATTGTTAATAAATTAAACGATAAAACTTAATTCTGCCGTTTCTGTTCAAGAAAAGGTTATATTAATGAAAAATATATCAGTAGGTATACTGAAAGTGTCCTGGGACCACCTAAGTATGTATGTATGTATGTACCTATTTATGTTAGGGTCAGACGCCATTGTGTGAATGTAGCAGAAAATTGTTAGTATATTAATACATGACGCAAAACCTTTGTACCTGTTTTTACGGAAATCATACGAACGGAGTAACATACAATTTGACACAATTAAACTTTATATGAAGGAGGGCTGCAGAACACTAAAGTCACACACTGAATTGTAAGTTCTGAATTGTCGAAGTGTGTGTGTATGTATGATTTTGCATATTTCCGGCTGAAATTTTCCTTAAATCATTCTTCTTTTTGATTTTTAAAATCTATGCTATGATTTTATGATATAAAATCTATACATTCAAATAAATGAAATTGGAGTGTCTGTTTGTGATACTAAAATAACCCATTTTTAATAACTGCATATGTATGTATACATGATACATACATATACCAAAATAACATTTTTTCAATTTTTGTTTGTTCTAACTAATCTCTGGAACGGCTGGACCGATTATGACGGGACTTTCACTGGCAGGTAGCTGATGATATAAGGAGTAATCTTTTTAGGTTAGCTGAACCCCGCGGCGTTACCCATGGTTGTTGTTGTACCGCAGGTAACACCGCGGGGCTCAGCTAGTACAAAATAAAATGTTGCAAGTTTTTTTTTTTTTTTTATATTGAAGCTGCCAAAATGACTCTGCCCTGCCTGATGGAAAGCATGAGCAGAATCCTAGAGTGGTGGCAACCATCCTCAATGCGAAAAAGAACAATGCAGCATGGTGACCCACACTATGGCGGCCTGGGGGGAAGGGGGATAGTGAGGGTGATAGGGGGCATTGGATTGGGGTATGGGCCTCCGGTATCCTCACTCACTCGATGAAACACAGCGTAAGCACTGTTTCACACCGGTTTTCTGTGAGGCCGTGGTATCACTCCGGTCGAGCCGGCCCATTCATGCCGAAGCGTGGCTCTCCCACGGATAAAAAGTTCTAGTTCAAAGTGTACGATACGATATATTTTTTCATGTATGAAATTGCCAAAGTGATGCTACTCTGCCTGATGGGAAACATTAAAAGAATCCAATAGTGGTGGTCATCATATCACCGATCACCATAGCATTGCGAGTGCAGAGAATGCAACAATGTAGCATGGTGACTAATGGCCTATGGCCGCCTTTTGAGATGCTTGCACTAACGAAGCTCGACAACACGATTGCTGTCATTTTAGACAGGCCTTCTGTGAGAGGTAGTACCGCCCCGGTCGGTGCTGAAATCAGCGTGGCTCTACCACTACGATTTTTCACTCAATGCCTGGTTCAGGCCGGAAATTATAACAACAAAAGGCTATATGCATCTCGTAATATATGGTAACCACTCACAAATAGGCGTGCGATCGTAAGACGGAAGTAGTCAATCGAAACGCGGTGCGTCGAGTAGCCGGAGTCGCGTCATTTCCGATGCGTATGCGCAGGGCTTGATACCATCGTACCCTTCAGTTGTATAGGGCGATAAGTTAATTTCCTCCTTCCATAAATCTTACTAATATGATTAACGCGAAAGCTTGTAAGTATGGATAGATGCTTGTTACTCTTTCACGTAAAAACTACTGAATGAATTTTAATCAAACTTTACAATAATAAAGCTTATACATCAGAATAACACATAGGATATAAAGATACAACTCACACAATATCTTTGTACCGCGGTGCTCAGCTAGTATACAATATAGTAAGAAATTTTAGATAAGTTTTAAGTGGCCACTTCATATTTAATCCAACTCTTAGATAAAAACGTCATCATAATTTTACGTACCTAATCATTAAACTAGGAACCGATCAGAACAAATGTCATAATAATATACAAAATATTTCATATACCGATTAATAATTCCTGACGGATACTGATATAGACAGGAGAAGAAAAATTTACGGTCGTTCTTGAATGGCGAAATCTTAGCGATCAATATTAAAATCAAAATATTAAATTTCTTATAATAAGTACTTTGTTTTAACATCATTGTGTTGTAGTTGAGAGTCCCATAATAATCCAACTTTGCTATGGTATCCGTCCCCGTACCAATAAAGAGTAGCGGAATAACATACTATCACATAAGCTTGCACATTTAGGTATATACAAATGTACGTAAATACTTGTATATGTAGAATACCCAGGAAAACCATTTATTAGAAATAATACGCCCACTTAGTAAACCCGGACAGCGTCTGAGTTGCTTAGCTAATTATATGAACACCTTACAGATTACTGTTGCAAGCGTAAAGGATTGGAGAACCTACGAAATTATTTAAAAATTACAAAAACAAATTCTGATTGGCATTGTGGCATTTTCACAGACATTTTCATAAAGTTCAAAATTCAGAAAAAAATATTTAGTCCTGTCAAATAACGTTATTAGCATAAAACGTTAACTAAAATTAGATATGTCACACTAAAATTAGATGATATCCAAATACATATCGCATAGGAATAGTATTTTGAACATCGCTTCACTGCAATAAGAGAATTTTAGAGAAATGTTATTTTAGTTAAATGATGCAACAGCAGAATTAGCACCAATAGCCTCAATAAATGACTTTTATTAATCTTTCCACGAATGAACTACCAAGAGACGTGTGTGTAAGGTTCATAACGCAGCAGGCGGCAACCTGACGAGGCGTCGTCATTATCCACGCGCTATTGACTTGTAGCTTAATTATAGCTAATGAACATGCGGCTAAACTGACAATTACTTGCTTAATTAATAAATAACAGATAGTTATAGTTTGGAAGACCCATATTGTAGACTATTAAAAACGAGTGAGTGATCGTGAGCTTATTTTTGCCTTTTCTTCTCAATTACTCAACCCCTTGGCAATGTTAGATCAACACAGGCATAGGTATTATACATTCATTTTCTACAGTTTACTTCAATCAATTTTTGATATTATTGGACAAAGCAGATTGTTGGTATTGCATGGGTAGAAATAATACTTTAGAGTATACTAGAGTATGCTACGCTGAGATTATGATTCCCAAAAGGTATTTGTCACTTTGAATGGCTTAACTTCTTCGATTCTATTGTTTGCATATCTATCACGATGATTTTTCCTAGTGTTCTAACAAAGTAGTCTGGTGTTATACCTTCTTAGTTAAGAATTACAGAAGCTTACGCATGTAAAGGTCAATGGATATTAATGTTTACATGTCTTGTTACAGTGTGGGCAAGTTGAACCTAGTCGATTTGGCGGGAAGCGAGCGCCAGCGCAAGACAGGCGCTTCGGCGGAGCGCCTACGGGAAGCATCGCGCATCAACCAGGCACTCTCCTCACTCGGCAATGTCATCTCAGCACTCGCTGAGAACAGTCCACATGTGCCTTACAGGTAATGTACCTACTTAGTCCAACTAGGTACATGATACTTAGTTCATGTATCTAGTCCACTGGCAGTTAATAACCAACCTTTATAAATAATTAATATATGCCCATATCCATTTTAATCCTTTTATTCCACATTTACATCCTTGCGATCCTAACTACATTTGGATACTAACTTTGTTTGAATCCTTGCAATATTTTAATCTTTGCAACATTTGAATCACAGTAACCATTTCCTTATGTTCTAGAGACTCCAAGTTGACTCGTATCCTGCAAGACTCGCTGGGAGGCAACAGCAAAACGATCATGATCGCGAACATCGGCCCTGCCTCATATAACTACGACGAGACTATCACTACACTGCGGTACGCTCATCGCGCTAAAGGTACTCTTCCCAAGGCTAATACCTAGATTTTGACCGATGCGTCACTATTTTCTTAACGCGTATGGGCTGTAGTTAGTTTGTAAACGTATTATTAGTAAATTGATGATCATAAAGTTACACTAGTTGGTTATTGTAACAAGTGAATCGGTCATTTGGCACTAAAAATTCGGTCCTTAGGTAATCTTGATTAAAAACATAAAAAAGTTTCTAAAACTGTGCCCGCGGGGAGGGAGCGAAGTGCGTAAAGGCATTCCACTACGTCAAAAAAAATAAATAAATGGTAGTCACTTTCTACCAACTACCTTGACTGCCTCGGTGGCGCAATGGTAGCGTATGCAACTGCTGTGCTTGAGGTGTAGGGTTGGGTTCCTAGGTCGGCCCATATGTTTGTATGATCTGCAAATATTTGTTTCGGAGTTTGGGTGTTTTCTATGTACTATAAGTACGTTTATACGAAAAAAGAGGATAAATGTATTTATATCATTTGTCTAGGACAAATAACACAAGCTCTGCTTAGACTAAACGGCTTCGTGTGTTAGTCCGAAATATTTATTTATTAATTTACTTGGTACTGTGCTCGTATGCTTCCCATAAGGACTTACACATTACTTAAACCTTGAGAAAGGTGTATTATAAATTTTTCACGTATTTCCTTCAGCCAAAAATGTACAGTGACAAACACTTGTGAATCAATAAAGTCCACAACATTGTTCTGACCTTTAGTGTGTTCGTATTCCAGCGATAAAGAACAAGCCGGTGCGCAACGAGGACCCGAAGGACGCGAAGCTGCGCGAGTACCAGGCCGAGATCGAGCGCCTGCGCGCGCTCATCGAGCAGCGCCGCGGCCTCGCGGACAAGAAGGCCAAAAAGGAGAAGGTGGCTAAACCGAAGCCACAGCCCGCAGACAACTGTGAGTGGAACGTCCTAACTTTCTTATTAATATATATTTAACGGTACACATTATCTTTGATTATCGGAAGTCAGAAGTATTATTAATTTTAATTAATGTTATTATAAATAAAAAAACTAAGAGTACTACTTCCATTTCTTTTCAGAGTTCGTTGTCTGATTGCCGAAGTTCCGTGGTCGTAAATACCTATATAAAATATAACTTCTTGTAGTTATATCATTTTAAGAGTTAATTTCTTAGACCCCCTAGCTATAGAAAGCTCACGAATCACGCATTTTATAGGAACCTTAACCAGTTTTAGTTTTTGCGTGTATACAACATCTGTAGAACACTTGTATTTACATAATTAGAAATACATTATTTTTATTTCACAGCTGAAGAAGAAACCGTGAGCATAGAAAACGAAAATATCCTCGCTGAGTGTACGATCGAGCAAGAGAAATGCAAAACCGAGGAGTTGGAGCACCAGATCAAGGCGCTGGAGGAGCGACTCGTGCAGGGCGGCGGGGGGAAGGACCTCATCAACAACCTCAACGAAACTCGCCTCATCCTCGAACAACGGCACACAGAAATCACAGAGAGGAAGAAAAGAGAAGTGGAAATGCAGCAGAGGATCGAGCTCGAGGAGGAGACGACGGCGATAGTGACGAACACTTTCGCGAACCTGCAGCAGGAGGTGGACCACAAGACTCAGAGGTTAAAGAAGTGCCTGGCCAAGTACGCGGGGCTGAGGGAGGAGATGGTGGAGCAGCGCGAGGCGCACGACAGCGAGAGGAGGGACCACGAGGCGCTGCAGGCCGCGCTCATCGCCGAGCTGCGCAGGCGGCTGCTCGTGGCCGACTCCTTCGTGCCCGACGCGGGCAGGCCTGCCGTCTTGAGAGCCAGGTGAGCATCCGTCTATGGAAAATCATATCTACATTATTGTTTACAATACTGTGAGTTTCTTTAAATCAGATCCAGAATTCAAGAATAATTTATTGTGTAGATATGTACAGACATATCCTGGGCCGGATTTAGGAGAGGGCGATCGGGCTCTAGAGGCTTCACGGGAGCCTCTCATCCCGGTTGACACAGGTGATCACTAGAAAAGGGTGCTTCGGCAAACACGTGTGTCTGCTCCGCAAGGCGCCAACGCTTGCGCTTGCACTTGGACCCAACATTCCATACGCTGGCAGAATGTCGGGCGTGGGGCAAGCCGAGGTGTGATCTCGTGGCGGCCGTTTTAGTGGAATTCTCACGTTCGGTAACATGATTGCGGTCAAAGAGCGCGTGAAACTCTGCCGTCTTTTTCTGCGAGCAAGTTATACTTGCAAAGGAGATGGCGGAGAGGGACCTGGAGATGTTTAGAAAATTCCATGTCCGCCAGGCCCGGCAACGGACCAGATACCGCAAACGACTCAGGCCCCTGAGAACGCAAAACGATCTCCGTCCTCCATAAGCACAAGCCTGAGGGTGGACCGCTAATGCCACCAGTCACCCTAGCAAAGTAGGCCGGGGTGGCGGCGCCAGCCCTATTAAGTGCTCGCGCCGCTAGGGCAGGGTTCCTACACTGGAGGGGGCATAAATAAAATAGGGATTTCCATTCGATGGTGGTGCACCTGGTTTCCCGGCTTCTAGTGCCTGAAATGATGTGTGGTTTTTAGTCGGTTCAATTCCAACAAAACCACGGTCCTTAACCAATCGGTGGCATCCGAGGCGATATCCGCAAAAAAAAAACAGCTAGAGGGCTTCCACGAAAGAGGGGCTCCCATAATAGACAAAAAACAAACCAGTGAACAACTTTTCCTTTGTCATTTTCGTGTTTTTACCTTTACTTAAACATGATTATATTTTTTAACAGAAATCTCCAATCAGGCACTCAGTTAAATATCAAAATCTTAAATGACCCTGATAAGCACTTGCAATTCACTCCCCATCTTGAGGGAGAACCTCAAGGGCTCAAGGGATAAATGGGGCGGTACTCGCCCTCAGCCTCGGAGGCTGGGTATTCGATTTCGGTCTCGACTCGATTTCCGCAAAGTAACGCCTGATTTAATTATAAGTTTTTTTATAACTTTCATTTCATTACCGATTTACCATTTCTTCCCGTGTGGAAATCCCCTTGGATACCATCTACTGTAGCATGTCGGACCCGAACCGACTAAAACTGCTCGCTATCGCGGATTCATAGAGCCGGGGAACCAGGTGCTCCCTAGGAAGGAAAACCCTGGAACCCCGACGTACCTTGGGCCACCCCATTCCTCCACTAGGACCTGGCGGAGTTGGGATTTCTGATCATCGATTTCTCGAGTCTCAGATCTCCTACCCAACTCCCGCGCCTCCTTGCACCTTCATAACGCCCTAGCGCATTTATTGTATGACGCGGTTGATCATGGGTCTAAAAAAGCTCGGAAGAATCCGTTTGTTTTTAATTTTAATTTCATGAGTCTTGTTTCCAATTATAATTTTATGCTTGATAAATAATAATCTATCTATACTTGGTTTCACAATAATATATATTAGAAAATTTGGCTGAAAAAAATTGACCGTTTTATTTTGAATATAATTTGGGACCAGGGTCCTCCATTCCTTTGTTGCCCCTAGGCCTCCACACCTCCACCTTTAAATATGGCTTTGGTCTGTGTCGAATTTAAGTACTCTCCGTGTGATGACGGATTAAAAATTACGGTGTGTCACCATTCCTTTGAGTATCGTAAGAGGCGAGTAAGAGAGCTAACTATGTAGGTAGGCATCGCTGCCAAGAGAAGGGACAACTTGGAACAAACGTTATGCCAACTGTATGGAACAACAATCCTGTAGTGACGCGCTTGCATCACTTGTCAAATTACTCGCGAATTGTTTCGGATGCCTGTAGAGAGGTGAATGTTAAAACCATCCCCAAAAAAGGCGGCCATTCGAATCCGACCGACCTATAGCTATAGCTGTCACTTTCATTTTTTTGTAAGGTGCTCCAACGGATCATCAACAAACAATTGATCCACTATTTGGAAGATCACTCCTTGCTAAATGATCGACAATATGGCTTTAGGTCGAGCCGATCTACGGCTGATCTTCTAACGTACGTCACACACCTCTGGGAGTCCTAGCCATCGGCTTCGATATGGCCAGAGCTTTCGATAGGGGTTGACACAGTTCGCTTCTTTTCAAAATTTCCCACATTCGGCTTGCTCTCTAAACTTTGGAACTGGGTTACCGCCTATCTGCATCAGCGTCGCATTAGAATCCTTTGCGACGGCGTGGTCTCTGTTTTTGGTAGATAAATCAAAATCAAAAATGTTTATTGACACTGCAAAAATTACATATACGTGTCTCTTGGCCTGCAAACTAAGTATAAACTTGTAATATGGAGGCCAAGATGATTCCCTCTTATAATTATACATACAGAAACAAGAGAAACAATAAATAATGTTATACATAATTACTAATAATAACATTAGCAATTTTTTTTTTAACGTGTTAATGTTCGTGTGTGTGTGTGTGTGTGTGTGTATGTGTGGTGTGTGTATGTGCGTAAGTACGTATGTATATGTGAGTGGGTGTGAGTAATCGCATGCGTGCGCAAGTGTATTAGGAACTCCTAAGCATATCCTCAATCTCCTCATAGCCGAGACCCATAAGCCATCTCGTAGTCTCAACCTTACATTTCTGCTTAGTTTGCAAGGTGGTGACTTTACGCTTCCTTCCCGTCCTCCACCCTATTTCCTTCGATTATCGATGACATGTTAGTTTCTCAGCAACATACATCACTATGCGGAGGATAGTACAGTTCGTGGGCTTCATTTTGGTTACCTCACGGCCCAGTCGAAATACGTCGAGGAACAACGACAGGAGTTTGTCGTCGAGTGGCGTCGTGTAGTCGTCGTCGCAGTAAACCGTTAAGAGTGATGGACGTGGTGCGTGCGGCAGGTACAACGAGGACACGGACGCGTGGGAGCTGCGCGAGCACAGCGGGGTGGAGCCGCTGGCCGAGCGGCCCCTGGGCGGCGCGGGCCGGCGCCGGCCCACGTGCAGCGCGGCGCTGGCGCAGCAGCTGCCGCGCCAGCGCGCCGAGAACGTGCTGGACCTGGCGCCGCTGCCGCTGCCCGCCACCACGCGCCCCTACACGCCGCCGCCGCGGCCCCCGCCCCACGCGCCCCACGCGCCCCACCAGCTCGCCACCGCCGCCATACAGCGAGCCATCACCGCTAAGGTACGAAGCGCACTCATAAAATGTTTGGATACGTAAATTAGGGATTTCGTTTCATCGATATGTATGTTTTTATTATTTGCAGAGCATTCCTACCCCAGTTAAGAAGGAACCGGACATGGAACCCGTGACCGTCCCGCGCAAGTCTGCGGGGCGGCCCGCCCGCCCCAGCACCGCGCACCATCGCCTGGGCACGGCCGGGGTGCGGTAGACCCCCCGGGGACCGGCGACTTGGGGCCCCGCGCCCTCGAACGATCTGCGCTGAAGCCGCGGTGGGGCCCCAACTCGTCCGGCCCCTCCAGTTACGTAGCCGGGGCCCACGACTCGACGAAATTGTGACATTTCGCGTGCGAGTCCACGCCCCCCAGCGAGCGGCCCCGACCGAGTGCCGCCAGCTCGCCGCTCGCCCCCCGCTCCCGCCGGCCCGGATCACTTATTTGTTTAGATCCGCCGGTTCTCTCGACTGCGTACTCTCTACGTTTTAGCCCACGCGAAGACTCGAAAGAGGATTCCAGATTTCTCTCCCTACCTTGACTCGAGTCGTTCATCGTTCGAGACCGAGGATCGCTCGCAGTCGATCTCGAAGGTACCTTGTAGTACCAAATTTTCGCAAACGTGCGCTAAAATGTAGACAATACGATCGCTGCACTCGGTCGTCGGACGTATTAACCGAAGGCCGCCTGTTCCCGCGCCGTCCTGCTCGGACGTAGGCGAGCTGGCCGCGCGCGCGACAGAGACAGACAGGCGCGGGTCACAAATTCCAGTGTCGACGCGAGGAGACGTCGCCGCAACGTAAACATGATCTCATTCAGTTAATTCGCAGTATTTAGACAGGCGAGGACCCTTTTATACTAATTTTAAAACATTTATGCGACTACATACCGCACGAGTGAGGTTCGGCCCGGCGCCCCTCCCCCCGCCCTCCGGGAGGGAGGATCGCCTGTTGTTAGGTTGTTGCTTGTTTTATAGATTTTATTTTACCGTTGTTGTCTCTTTTATTTTTGAAAATTTTATTTTGTGCCTCGATACCGACACGCGTGTTTGAGCTAGTGATATTAGGTAATAGTCATAAACTATTATAATTATATAAATTTAACCGCGGAATATGTTTTGAGTTGTGATGAGATGTTGCCGAAGCGTCCCGGCCGGATGGCGCCGAGCGAAGTGATCCAAACGAGATGTTCAAATGTGTTACCAAAGATGGCGACTGTCCGAGGGCCGGTGATCTTGTTCCTTATGTAGACGGTCCCTTCGTGGATATGATCATATTATTATTTCTAAACAGTTTCTAGTCAATGATGATGAATTATATTCTTATATAAAAATATTGTAAATAATAATAGTATTTAGGTATTTAAAAGTATGCGTAATACCGAGTATGAAGTAGCGTAGGTAGGATGCTAATTCGCGCACAAGGGCTCACCCCCACTCCCAACTGGAACATCTTGCTTTAAATTATATCAACTGAGTAATTTCAATAATTATGTGGAATTGTGAATATTTTGTGATGGTTAGTTGTTTATATTGTATCCATAATATTGGCTTTATACTTGGTTTAAATTGTAAATGAGAAATGATCATGTATTGTGATATATTATTTTGGTAACTGCTAGTCAGCCGTGCCGCATACACGCTTATACTCACTAATTAAATAAACATTTTGAATTTTATCGCATTTTTTATTGGTTTCCTGTTCACGATGTCAGGTGCAATTCAAGAAGAGTTACTCTAGAAAGTTTGCAGTCCAACGCACCAAGTTAAAAAAAACTTGAATGTTTACAAGCTTGTATGTATTACATGCAAGCTTGCTTATCTATACTCTTAGTTACTCTAAGGCCTTCTGAGAATTCCCATAATTAGGGATCAGAAAAGAAAAAAAATACCTTTTTTTATGGAATAGCGAGCAAACGAGCAGACGTATCGCATGATGGTAAGCGACTACCGCCGCCCATGGATAACCGTAACACCAGAGGCGTTACAAGTGCTTTGCCGGCCTTGGGGGATGGGGAGGGAAATGAGGGGAACGGATGGATTATGGGCCTTTTTTTTGGTGTGGAAACCCCCTCGGGCCATCACCCCCCCGGGGCTGCGGTGGGGCGGTGTGTCGGAATCGAACCGACTAAAACCCCACGGTGTGGCACTCTGCGCCTGAGACAGGAGAGATCCGGGAACCGCTTTCTTACGCCATCCGGACCCCTCCCAGCGCTTGCCCGCACTGAAGCGGGCACCGTCTGATGGTAAAAACTCTCAAATTAGGGGACGTACGGCACACGCGTAGCGCTGGTAGGCGCGCCTCCGCCACCCGGTTCGCCGGCGGCGGATCGGGTCCGAGTGGAGATCGTCCTCCCGGGCCTTCTCCGCCGCCTCCTTCTGCGAGATGACTTCCTCGCAGAAGGTCGCGACCGCGCTAAGACTGCTCTCGCCGCCGGCCATAGAGCGTACGACGGCCGGCAGCGAGAGATCTCCTCCGATGACTGCAGTGAGGGCCCGACGCTGCGGCGCCCAAGCAGAGCACACCGCCAGCGTGTGCTGGGCCGAGTCCTCACTGCAGTCGCAGTGGTGGCAGGCGGGACTCAGTTCCCTCCGTGTGACTGAGTGCAGGTTTTTCCCGAAGCAGCCGTGCCCGGAAAACACCTGCGTCAGTCGGAAGGAAAGGGTCCCGTGCTGCCGCCCTGCCCACTCGTGGATTACGGGCCTGCAGTATCCTAACTCACTCGGTGAAAGACAGTGTAGGCGCTGTTTCACACCAGTTTTCTGTGAGACCGTGGTATCACTCCGGTCGAGCCGGCCCGTGTATGCCGAAGCGTGGCTCTCCCACGGGTTGAAATGTTAGTCCCTTTATACACCCATTATTTTACTACAACATGATATCGAAGTCTATAATACAATTTTACCAACTACATGAATATAAAACTTGCAAAAAATATTATTAAACTATTTTCAATAATAAAAATAAATACATGTTCTCAAAAGAATATTGGAACTAATTGAGTATGAGTTCCTGAACGAATTGCTAGTGATGTCCGCATTCGATGGTTTTTAAAATATGTAATTAATTTCTTGCTTCTTAAACTGTGTTCATAGTAGTTGATCTACCTTAGTTATAGTTGTTCATTATATAAAAAAATTGTTTCAACTTATTATTAATAAGTAAACTTTAACGTTAATTTATTTGACTGATAGAGTCGTTTAAAACTGATTAGAGTTATTTAAAATTCAAATATTTTAAAATATTTGTAGAGCCGCATAATCCAAATGGGTATTTAGAAATTATTATTGGTTTTTTTAGTGAGACAGTACCAGGTTCAAGTATCAACCAAATCTAATAAAATCTAAAATATTCAGTTAGCTGACTTAGGTATAAATGAACATGGATTCTACATTTCCTGTTGGAATTGAATACTTATTTATTCTATTCTTTATCGTCAATTATGGTTCTACTATTATTAAAATAATACGAATTCAAATTATATAATAATTTCCCCAATTCTCGATAAGAAACCGTTGAAAATCGTCACTAACTAATGTCGACTTTTTCAAATATTCAGTCAGAGACATCACTAGTAGCATAACCGTCGTGAAAATTCAAACGTTTTGTGGCTTTGTCTCTATCTAAAAATGTAAAATTCGCTCATTTCTTAAAAATTAGCTAATATAATGTCGGAAAAGTTAAAAGATTATCAAGTTATAGACGTTTTCTGTGGCGGTACGTTCTATAAAGTGAGACACAAGGTCACCAACAACATATTTGCGTGGAAGGCGTACAATTGCTCCGCGTACTCAGACCAACAAATACAAGACATCGTTAAAGAAGTTAAAAAAATAAGTAAAGTGACAACAAAGAGCTTACTGCGTTATTATGACACCATACTTCATACTCCGTCAAAAACGTTGTATTTTGTCCTTGAATACAACTCATGGCGCAGCTTGCAGGAACTAATAGAAATTTGCAAGGCCACCGACAAGTTTATCGCTGAGGGCTTCATATGGCATCTGCTGCACGAGCTGGGCCGGGTATCTAAAGCAGTTGAAGATCTAAACATTGTTGTCATACAGAAATGTATAAGTCCCGATTCGATATTTGTCGACCAAAGTGGAGAGCTGCGCATCAATTGCTTCGAGCTAGCCACGGCTACGGGCTCCACGGATATGATGAAACAGATTGGAGAGGCCATCAATACTCTGTGTCATCGTTCCAGCGTCAGAGATCACCAGATCAAAGAGTACCCCTACAGTGATGATCTCAGAGACATAATAAGCTTTCTGACAGATAACAGGAACACAAATCTACGTCCAGACGTCGTCCTGTACCATCCAACAGTACTCATGAACTTGGAAAGTAAATGTTCCTTTGATAGCCTGAGCGAGATCCTAGTTTCAATTCAACACTTGTACACAACTTCAGAGATGAATAAATGTGACTCTCAGAAAGCTGTGGAGCTGTGTAAAACTGTTGAACCTCTTCCCAGGACATTATTCAATGTTGGAGAGAGCCCAATATACTGCAATGTCAGTCGGAGAAACACTGCCATTAGAGAACATGAAGAAACATACTCCCCACAAGAGCCACTTTCCCCTACACTGGCTGCACTCGCATTAGAGCTTCCTGGGTTTGTACCACGGAGCAGAAGGCCACTAACCGAGTCTCTGGACAAGTATAACAACTGTCCTCAGCGAGTATCAGAGGAGACTCTTAGTCAGCAGTGGATGTCGCGCATTGTGGCGCTTCGTGAACGCGAAGAGTCTCTCAACCAGAGGGAGAGAAACCTCATAGCTAAAGAAATATTAAAAAGCCCCTCTACAAAAATAGTTAATCTCAACCAATCCTTAGACTTGTTGGCTTCTGACAATGAGAGCAATGGAATTACTTTACCACCAGTTATAATGCAAGCTACAGATGGAAAAAGAAGGGAAATATTGCAGAGACGTCGGCGCCCTCGCACAGGCTCCGTTCGATTGCGCTGCCGCAGAAAGAGTTACAGCTATGAAGACTTAGACAGTTCGCTATCGGCAGACACCGGAGACAACAGTATTGTCATAACAGCCACCAAGTTCACCAAGGAGAACATGCCGCGCCGCAACATATTCCCTCAGGTATCAACAAAGAAAGTGCACTTTACGTCATCAAATCCATTTGTAGAAAGCGATGACAGTGTGACACTGACTTTCTATGAGTTAGACAATGTCGACAATGAAGGCTGTCAAGTTCCAAAGCAGGAGCCTCTCTCAAAGGACATTACAAAGTTCAAGTACTTAGACTTGAAAAAGCCACAGTCTGAAAAGCGATCTTCAATGAATTGGAATCATTCATCGCCATCAAAACAGGCTAGAACTGTCAAGAATGTGTTGGGAGATGTTACAAACACTAATCAAAGTTGTATGAGGAAGACACCGTCCAAGATGAGTCTTGCTTCTACAAGTTCAAACAGTTCAAGATTGTCCATGTTTTCTGCTAAAAGTCAATGGAGTATGGAATCCAGCAGTACTAAGGTGAGTGAGACTAGTGTGTCTGAGAGAACACGTTCAGCTCTGAAGCAGAGTCTGCCCCAAACCCCTATTGCTCCAAGTGATGTAAGAAAGTCTAAACGCAAATCGTTACTGAACTTTAAAACACCATTTAAGTTCATGACAGCTACAAAAATATAAGTTCTCTTTATGTAACTAAATATTCTTAAAATGTGATGGTAGTTTTGATCTCTTTCAAAATTTATTTCGAGGTTTTTTATTTCTATTAATAAACATTGGTTGTGGTTTTTTGATTAAGTAATAAGTGTAGCTGTAAGTTTGTAACTTTGATGTATCTGAAATTCCTTACAAAGCAATCTAGTGTAGGAGTACAGGTCTAACTGTGTATTTGTACATAATGAAATGAAATACGGACATCAACCCACCCTAACCTTAGAATAGATAAAATTATATAAAAATATGTTGATATAAACATTTTATTTTCTAATTTTTATCAATTGTAGTTCTAGTATGTATAGGTATTATAGATTTGTTACAGTATTCTTATAACTTAAAATCTATCAAATCTAATGAAAATTGTGTAAAGTTAAAATATTAGATATACAATTTTTTAGACAAATTAACATAATTTTTGTCTTTAAATCACAGTAAGTATTTTTCTATTTAATAGTATTCTTATATTCAGATGAATAATTAAGTTTATTTTGTTTAGTATTATAACAAATTAATGATAGAAATAAGTTTGACACTCTCAATTTTAGTCTTTTTGTCTTCCATTTATTTCAGAAATTGTTAAGTGTTTAGATATATAGACTTACAATAGAGCTACTACTAGACATTGTATGCATTAATTATACTGTAGGCTTGTTTTTAATTCAACAATGGTTGCCATAATTTTTTGTCTAAAGTAGAAGGGTAAATGTAAGAAATAAAAATTAAAATTTAATGAATGGAAAAGTAATATCTTGTTTTATTTAATAATCACACTGTTATCAACTGTAATGGTTATCCACTATCTTCAGAAATCATTTTTTCTTGTTGAGCGCCTTGTCTGCTCCTTCAACATATTTCTTAGGTAGGCCATACTTCTCGATAAGTAATTTGGCAACAAAGTGAGTCTGTAAAAGAATAAAATAGTTGACTTTACTTATTGCAGTGGTATTTGTTTTGTATTTCATTATAAGTCTAGGAAATCTTGACCAGGTTTACTGCTGCAATTGTATCCGAAGTACAATCTAAGGTCATAGTGCAGTCTCACAATGTTCATATTTGCATGCTAGTTCTAGTCTCGATAGGCGCATTGAAACATCACATACACAAAGATAGGCACTAAATTTACATATAAATGTAAACTTATGAAGGAACAGTACACCTTAATATTGCAATAATAAGTTACATATATTCCCTTTTTCCCTATTTTCTCAAGTTTTGAGCATTTTTAATTTCTTGGAAATTATATTTGGATCTATGGAAGATGGACATACGTTTTTCCTACAATTTCTTGATAGATTCTCTTACATATTTCTGTACTATAACAACAATTAGTTTTATTGAATTCCTTATACCAAAAACTATTGGAAATGACTTGATATTCATATCTTAATAATAACCCTACCTGATCTCCCTGTATCATTAATTGATCATACTTGGAGCCCGGCGAACGCGTGACTCCACAGGATGCAGCCACTCCTGTCTGGCACACATGCCCCAGGGCTGGCAAGTTGAACCCGAACGCCTCAAGGTTCGACACCAGTGTCACCTAAATGAACAGAAAGTAGGCAATTTATCATTCATCATTTAACGACTGGTTTTTGATACAGGTTTGATTTACATTGCTTCTTTTGTAAATAGGAATTATTTGAAATAAGTAACAAGAGATAGGAAGGGTCATTGAGAGGTCAAGGGATTGAGGATTTATGATTTGCCGTTAAATGTGGAAAAAATTAAAATAGCGTCGGCGTCATAATGTTTATAATTTATTTTTTAAGAACCTATCGAGTGTTACAACACTATACCTAGTCCGAACCAGACCTTATGGCGGCTCAGAACATCGTGCATATCGCTTAGCAGAATACAGTTTTAGGTATCAGTGGAACGTAAAGGTGTGCGATCTATACACATAAGCCGCGTGCGCGTGCGCGCGCGGGTGTGCGTGCTTGTGTGTGCACGCATAATCTTGTCAACGTACATTCGAGACGTTAATAACTTTTGATTGTTTCGTAATAAATTTTAGATTTGTTATTTTTTCTTACCTACTGTTTTAATACTGACCGTTGTTGTGTTTTGTGTATTTTACGTATACTTTTCGATGGTTAGCTGTTTGCTATGCTGCTCTTACTGAATAATCTTCCAAGTCAAAGTCATTTAAATCTGTGAATAGGTTATCATAAAGAATTTTACAACGCCTACGCCGACAGGCTAGAAAAATATTAATAATTTTTTTTTTTTTAATTTTGTATTTTTTTTTATTAAAATTATATCGACTCCTCATCTAATTACATTTGACTCGACTGTACCTGGGCACACCTACTTGCGCAGCTAACTTAAGAACCGCCATTAAGTTTGGTTTGCATTGTTGTACTTTTAGTCCCTGGCTCTATAATCCGGGGGAAGATGGGATTTAGACTGTGGTATCCTTAAATTGTGCAAATAAACAACAGAATTGCTTAGCTTAACACCACTTTGTTTGTGATGTTATGGCGTCTGAGCCCTTTGTGGCGAAGCATAGCTGTCCTTATCATGTGGTGACGGATTTAGAATACAGAGTCACCACTCCTATTCGTTCCATGGGCGTCGAAGAGGCGCCTTAGGAAACAATCTACGGAGAAATCATCACTGTAAAAATAAGGGAAAACTTGAAGCAAGCCCGTCTGGCTACCGTACTATAGCGAGTCAAAACCTCCTTTCGAAGGAGACTTATGGCCGGCAGTGAAATATCAAAAGCACTTAATAGCTCTCGTACATATAATAAACTAGAATAAGGCAAGTGTGAGTGGCGCCATCTGTAGTGTACCTTCTTGTTGCCGCTGCGGGAGGCGACCTGCATGCGGATGGGCTCCAGCTTCGTCTTGGACAGCTTCACGGAGCCGTCTGCGAACCGCATCTCAGTGGCGGCCGTCATACGCCCCAGTGAACCATTCATCAGCTCCTCCCACTTTACCGCCGCCTGAATGCGTAAATTTTAAGAAATTTCAATTTCGAGGGTGTCGTAACAGCGGACTGAGGGAGCCTACGCAGGACCACGTCATTGCGTGACAAGCTAAACTTAATAAGATACACAAAACATTGGTCAGCGTGTATACAGTAGGCCGAAGCTTACGGAGGTCTCACACAGAAGGGGACTATGAGCTGTTAATGATAAGATTAATTAAGATCTGTATTATCACTAAGTGACTCGTTTGCCACTGAAATAAATTCAATAAGTTTTACCCCTTCCGGTTTGCCAGTGATGTTAGAGAGGGCAGCGTTCATCTTCACGGCTCCCTTGAGCTCCGCGGAGGTGAGCCGGTGGACCTTCACGTACTCCGTGAGGCGCGCTCGCACCTCCGCCGCCGTCACAGCTGTACCTTTTCTATTTCGTGAACAACAAAAATTTTAAATTAATAAATCGATAAGGCTGAGCTTTCGCGGGCGTCCGTTACTACATTTACGTATTTGCGTACGTATCCGCACTTGGGCATTCGTTCTTACATTATTGCGTATATACCCATATTTTCTGAATTCTGAATCAGAGAGTAGATTAGAATGAAGGAGTCGTGTGAAGGTACTCACTTGAGCGGCACGAGCACATCGGCGACGGCGGCGGTGACGCAGAACATCTCCCGCACGAGCGGCGGCGCGTAGGGCCGCCCCGCCCCCGCCCCGGCCCCCGCCCCGGCCCCCTCCCCGGTCCCCGCGCTGGCGCCGGGCGGCACGCGGTGGGCGCGCAGGGCGGGGTGGGCGAGGTTGACGGCCGTCACTGCCGCCACGCCCTTCTCCACTTCGCGCACCTCTAGCAGGCCTTCCTTGAACAGGCATTAAGGAGTGTTGGGAATATATAGCACGTTATATGTACACAACATTTTCAATGTACTTCTGAAGGAAAATTTATTTGTATAGTGGAACATTTGAACGGACGGGTGAGTGACCACCACCACCTGCGAACCTGAAACTCAAGAATCAATCACAAGTACGTTGTTGCCTTTGGAACCCCCCCCCCTCCCTCACACGGCGAATCGGTGTGAGGAGGGCTTAGGCTCAGAAAACTTTATTCGATCGATGAAAAATAACGAAAGAAACGCTCAGTACCGATTTTCTGTTGGCTCCTGACCTCTCATATCATGGGATAAACAAAAAAAAATGATGTTACCTGTTGCATCGCCTCGAGGAACTTGCCAACCTTCTTGTAAGTGGATTTCTTTACGTCGACGGTCCTATCTGATGGACACAACTGCATCATACTTCTGGAAAATGCATCATACATTAGTTTGGTTCATTATTATAAAAAGTAGTTGACGGCTAACAAATTTTTTCCTTAAATTATTTAGTACAGTACTTTTAGTTAGGTAATTGAATTTTATCAAAATGACTTTTTAACACTTTAACTGGTGTTTCATTAGAATTACACAAAACATATAAATTTTGACACGCTTTTTATTAGCTTCACCTGTATGTTTGTATGTATGTATATTTATTTCTAACCGATTCCTTTGGACTTGGCTTCGTCCCAGTTCTAACGGTCAAATTTCATTTAACCTAAGTAGACTTATCGAGGACCGACGACAATACAATAACTTGAAAAAAGAAATAGTTTAAAAAATAAAAATAACACGCTTGGATACTTCCTGAAAATAATTTCGAAATGTCGTCCCACGCTTTTTACATTAAAATAATTTCTTTTGCATAATCTGTATATCCTTAACTTTAAATAGAAAAAAGAATAGTTTGGTCAAATAATAAAAGCGTGGGCTTTTTTTTAGTTTTTTAATCTCACTTTTTCCCAAACTTTATTAGAGTCAGTCCAATATGCAATATTGCAAAGGGTTTTAGTTAATTTCATGAACTTTAATTTCGTCTAACGTCTACTTAGGGCTTTTTGTTTGTTTTTAAACAAAACAAGAGAATTGGGGAAAGGAAAACTTCATGACTGTGTAGAATGAATGAATAAAGTCAATATTATATAAATAAATGAACTCACTTATATAACAAGTTAGTTTTGTGCGGGTACTCCAAGCTCTTGGCCTGCAACTTGAGGAACGAGAGCAAGCACCACCGAAGTAGACCATCTGCGTCCGTTGGAATCTCATCTCCTTCTGAAGATTCTTCTGTAAGTTGCACTTACTTAAAAAGACAGAAGTATCTAAAACTTACAAATTGGTAGACTGAAACTATGTTTCTAGGACACGATGTCCTTAATATTTCTTTTGACAGAGCAGGCAAGCAAGCAGAGTAATTGCCCACTGTTTTGTTTTGCCTATTTTCATTTGTAATTAATATTCTCTTTATCACATTAAATTCAAATACATAGAAAAGGTAAATATAATTATTTAAAAATACAATAAATAGTAGACCACCAATTTCGGGTACAAAGACCAAGAAACCTTTGTTTAGGGCTCCAAAGACAGGAAACTCCTCACTGTACGTGCTACGTCAATGTGAACTGCCTTCAGCATCACTCCTTTATTTTACGTGTGGACACCCCCCTCCGTCCCTCAAAGGACCGTCACCCCACCGGGGTTTGCGGCGGGGTGGTGTGTCAGAATTGGTCCGACTAAAACCACACGGTGTGCCTCACTGCGCCTGAGGCGGGAGGGATCCGGGAACTGCTGTTTTTAAGCCATCCGGACCCCTTCCAGCGCCTGCTCGGACTGACGCGGTCACCGTCTTCTAGTAAAATCTTTAATTAGGCGACGCTCATCGCAGCTGACCACTTAAGCAATTGGGGGAAATCCAGTCCCGTCCATCCACGGTAACACTCAAAGCTGCATGAGGCGATGGTGTGCGAGTCTGCAACAAATTGGGTCCGAGTGGAATTCTTCCTCCCAGGCCCTCTCCGCCGCTTCTTTTGCGAAATATTATATTCGCATAAGGTTGTGACCGCGGTGAAACAGCTATCGCTACCGGCGATGGAGCGTATGACGGCCGGTAACGAGAGATCTCCTCTGATGACTGCAGTGAGGGCCCAAAGCAGCGTCGCCCAAGCAGGGTAAACCGTCAGCGTCTGTTGGACCGAGTTTTCACTGCAATCGCAGTGAGTGATAAGAGGCGTGATTCAAATCCCTACCAACGACCGAGTACAAGTACTTCCCGGAGCAACCGTGTCCGGAAAGAACCTGCGTTAGTCGGAAGGAAAGAGTCCCATGCTGCCGTCCTGTCCAGTCGAGAATGGCCAGGTGGAGGAATGGACCGCTGGACGGCGGTAAAGTTTGAGGCTCTTGAGGTTGTTGGTCGAGGCACGACTATCGGCACAATAATCATCGAATCCACATTCCACACGTCGACAATCTCGTGCGATAAAATTTTCATCCAATATAGAAAGTTGATATTTTAATACTTATAATATTGTTACGAAGAAAGAATATTCCAAAAAAAACTCGGCTAAACAAGTTCTAGTTACTTTTTTGAGGCACAGAACAATGACCCTTGCACCACTGTTCATAGCGTCGAATATGGACTGATTGTCGCATTCACATTGATTGAGGCTTTAATACATTCTACGGCGTGTTCATGGAAAAGGTCTTTGAACTTTCACGAATGTACTATTAATAGCGGCATGTAATATAAAAGGCGTCTCGCGGGCCGCAGTTCAGTTCAGTTTGAGCTACAGTGCGACAAACATCTGAGTGATACCAGTGATTAGCCTAGCGACCTCGGCGACAATTCGGTTTACAATTAAGGAGCTTCAAATGATTAATTATTAATTATAATATTAATTAATGATTATTAACCACAGAATAGTGCTTTTAAGAATATTTTTTTAATATAGTCTCTTTTATTTGTCAGAAGGTTTATTTTTCGAATTCATCGAACTCTAACATGTAACAATCTTGCATATTTGTTCAGGGTCTATTTTCACGAAACATTATATTATTCTGTTTATTGTTATAATAAGTAAGTACCTTTTATATCATCTTCCATAACATCAATCCTCTCTTCACCTTTGAGCTGCTCGGTGATGAGCCTAGGTTCATTCGACACAGGAGGCGTAGTGCTGGGAGGTGTGGCAGCGGAAAGGGTGTCGGGTTCAGGCACTTGTGCTGATATAACATGAGCGGGAGCTGCCGCTGGTTTGCCCAGGCTTGGCCATTCTTCTTTTATTGCTGGTTGTATGTTTAACTAGAAAGAAAAAACATGGTATATTTAGCTTATATTTATACTTTTACTGTCCGAATTTCTATAGCTAATTCTTTACTTAAAATCTTCGTAATAAATTCTCCCAACACAGTTTAAAAGAAATCTCTCAAGCTAAACATTACTAGGGTGGTCTAGAGGCCAAAACTTCCTTTCTATGGAGAAGCTTATGTGGACATTTGAAAGCTGGTGATATTAAATTACTTGCTTGCTGATTACCTGACTAACATCTGCAATGATACTGTCTGTGAGGTCGCCCTGACCGTACGATGCAGGACCTATTCTTGGTCTCTCAATTTTATTGAATTTGCTATCCTTACAAAGCTGGTCACCCATCACATGTAATGTTTCTAAACAAACTCCACTGAAAAAAATGGTGTTAACTGTTTTAGAGCACATATATTGTTTGTATGTATTTTTTTATTTGCAAATAATTCTCTCTATGTTAACCAAAGTAAATAGCATGCTGTATTCGCCTGTAACTAGTCAGAGAATTGGAAGGAGACTTCACTACATTTACAAAATAAAATGAATAAATATTTCGAACATCTAACACACAACGCCATCTAGACCCAAGCTAACTACTAGACAACTGATTTTAAAAAATCTTTTTTTTGTACATATACACTTACTGTACATAGAAAACACCCAAACTCCGAAATAAATATTTGTAGATCATAAAATCAAATCAAAAAAGACATTTGGTTGGTCATGAAATCGAAACTGAGACCTCAAGCACAGCAGTTGCATATATTGTGCCACTGAGACCGTTAAAATTTAATTTAAATAAAGATGGTAATCATATAGTTGTGACAGTTGGTGATTACGGGACACTTAATAAATAAATTAATATACTTTAAGGTCAGGCAATATAATGAAGTGATCCCTGTATTTTATTTACAATGCTATTTATGAATTTATTTTACCTAAAATCAACTAAAACTAATGTATTAAACAGTTTGCATCTATTAAAACTAAAAATGGTTAATTCTGGCATTCTGGTTTGAGAAATTTTTAGTTAGTTTAAAAAATATGAAGAAATGAAAAAAAAAACTTTTCCAATAATGATAATTATTTAATTTTTGTTAGTAAGTAGTATATATTCAAAACTTACTGGATGACTGTTATATATAATATAATTATCTTTTTTTTTTAAAGACAATTCCCTCACTAGAAATAAATCCTGTTTTGCGGGGACATTACAACATATATATATAACTGGCCAGACTTATAAAAACAATTTGTGGATCAGTGAACAAAAGTGTTGTCCCATGTAGGATTTAAACCCACAAAACTTGGCGAAGTAGGAAGCGGCGCCTGCTAAACCACTAGTTCATAAGCACAGTCACATTTCTACATACTTCCTACTTTACAGGTTTATGTTTAATGGGTTTAAAAACTACTCTCATTCAAAACTATAGTTCCTACTTTATTGTTCCATATTATTTATCCACTTCTATTTCTCGGCTACTTAGCTCAATACACAAATGACAATATTTGGCAATTTATTGAAGACTTAATAGTGACCCGTTCCTCATCAATTTATAAAGAGGTAAGTTAATCTTCAAATGTAACTGACTTAGACATAATCTGATAATATTGAAGCCTGTTTACTGTTTTTAAGGAGAAAAATTATCATTAAAGTAAAGTAAAATAAATTACTTACGCAACTCGCAACAACATATCGGCACTTGAAATAAGGGCACGTCCGACAACACCTGCCGCAGCATTGTCCTGTGTGCACAGTGCTATTACTGTGTTTCTCTGGAACATCGGGAACCCTTTACCACCTTCGGGAGTCACAACACCTGGCAGATATAATGGAGCACCACCATGGATCTGGAGATTATAAAATAACATATAGTTAAGAACTTTATAAGAGCAAAAATATATATCAAGTGCAATATTGAATAGAAAACTCAATCAGAATATTTCTGGTGATGAAAAGGAATGTCATTGTCACATAGGCAATTTGTGAATTGTATTATACTGACATGTATATTATTATATTTCATTTTAGTTGTTTAATTAATTACTTCAAAATATTCAAATATTATAGTAATTTTCATGTAATTAATGTAGTAAAACATACATTTTGTACAATATATTCCAATACGTAATTATGTATCCAATTAAATTGCATAGGAACATAACTCGTCTTCATTTAATATGAGGTATCTTCTACGGATGTCAGACTAGAGCTACTAAGAACAGTTGTAACGCAAATATCGGGCTACATGTCTGCTTGTTTGACCCTATTCCATTAAAAAAAACATCCCAAAATGAGCTTAGTTATGGCTTAGTGTCAACAAAATACCTTAGACAACACAGGACCATGAATAACAAGGACAGGTATTAAATCTGGAACTTTCCACAGCGCACAGACGGTTGGAATTAGTCTCTCCTCGGTCTCTATGAACATAGGTACGTTATCTACAGAGAAAACGTTTACTGTTTGGCCGGAGTAGAGCACCAGCTTCATACATATACAGCTAGACTTAACAGACACCAACTGCTTGATATTTTCCTCTGTAGTCGAAGGGAACTCATCTTGAATACGCTGGGCTAAGTGTTTCCTAAAAGAAAAGACAAACTTTTAAAAATGATACAAAACAGTCTTATGCAGCAGGTGTTACGAAACTCGATCTTACTTTTCAGAATTCTTTAAAGTAGTATTAGATTTTAGTTTATAAGGTTTCGCAAACATATTCACAAATAAAAATAAAGTTACAACAAGTAATTTTTAGTAAACTTTTCATAGAAAAAAACTAAAAACTCAGAGGTTTTTAGGTGACGGATATCGGCTAGATGACATATGTCAATGTGATATTGTGATCGTTTTTGACAGTGATAGTTTTTCTTACTGGATCTTCATATTTGATTCGGAATCCTTTGTAATAATTTAGTTTCAAGCATAGCAATCTATAGTTTATACTATAGAATACGGAAACTGCCAAATGCCGATATTTAATGTTAAATGTCATGTTTCCAATGGGTAATTTCCAAGTAATATCTCAACATTTTGTTGGGTTACTATCAATACAGTTATGAGACACAATTCTACAGTCTTGTTTTTTAACCTCGAAGGATAGACATAGCTCAAGAAATGCAAACATTTACCGATTGTAATTTTAGTTGCTCTTAGATTACAGGGGGCAAGTCTATTGCCGTCAAACAGACAAACATACTTATGATATATCTAAGTAGATACATATTTTAGTTACAACATATATTACAGGATATCATGTTTAATAGTTAGCTGAACCCCACGTGTTATTCGCGGTTTTTTGCCTTAAAAACAACACCCAAGGGGAAACTCCGCGAAGCGAAGGTTACCTAAAAATGTAAGCTAATTTATTCCTTCTATCATATTAAATCTGCTAGTGAATGTTCCATCAAAATTAGCAGGAACAAACAGGAAGACAATAAAATGATCTCTTTAGGTACATATACTCGTATACGATGGTAACTAATATATTTTCATATGCAGTAAGTGAAACGCAGTTAAATTTTAGTTATTTGCGTAGATTTTTATTCTTGGGAATCTAACTCACGACATCCGTTTTAGCAGTCTGGATCACTGACTGCTAGACATCAAAGTCATCTACGTATTGTATGTTTTCTTAAAATGCAAAGTAATATGCACAATAATGTATATGTTTACGTAGGTAGCTTACTTTACTTTTACGTAATTTAAGACAGATATAATCAGGTCATGTCATATTGGTACCAGGGTAGCACGCTACGATAGGCAGTGCAAGGTATAGAGGTCACGGAATACCGATCACACAATACACGCGTAACTAGTCAATATCGCTACTGAAATTGTGGAATAAAAATCTAAAGTCATAAAATTCATATCTTATTTTCAATCTTTTTTTTATGGAAACAATAAGTCTCCGTATTAACTTCAATGATTATTGTACAATGAGTTCTTTGTGGTGGAAATAAACGTAAACGATAATAAAGTGATCCTCTAAGGGTTCTGTTTTTTTTTTATACGGGATTCCCCTCTGATACCACCGAGTGGTGGTTATGTCGGACTCGAACCAACTAAAAACCGCACACCATCTCGGGTACTAGAGGCCGGGAACCAGGTGTACCCTCGGAAGGAAATCCCAAGACCCCGACGTACCTCGGGCCACCCACTGCTTATAGGCGGCCCGCTCCTGTGTAGGAACCCTCGCGTTCCTATTCTATACAGAAAAGGGCGCGAGAACTTTTTAGGACTCGCGCCGCCACCCTGGCCTGCTTCTGCTAGGGTGATAGGTGGCCTCACCGGTCACCCTCAGGCTTGCGCTTAGTGAGGACGGAGATCATTTAGTTATCTCTGGCTCCTTGCGGATCAGACACAGTTGCTCTCCAAAGCACTCTTTCCCCGTGATCACCTGTGTCAGCCGGTATGAGAGGCTCCCGTACGTCTCTCGAGACAATCCTCCATAACGGGTCTTACCGCCGCAATGACGGCGTGCCCAAGACGGCGTGCCAAGTACGGAACCCTAAAAATAATTAAAGGAACTAAGAGCTGAACCGCAGAAGAGTTTTTTTAAACTTAAGTTATTGAACATCTGCTTGTGTTGGATAGCTCATTTATGAAGGGACGCCTTAAATACCTAAAAATGCCAATAGGAGCTGAAAACGAGTACGTTAATATATCGATAAATAAAAGTTAAATCGTCAATGCTGTTTATTCTGATGTAAAAAACTCTCTAAACTTAACTAAAATAATTTGTCCTGCCAAAAGACATTTACAATATAAAAGATTTACTATAATTATATGACATAAATATGTCTTATTAAAATAGACGTTACTTTAATAATGAATATATACGTACAAAAACAGTCTTTTGGAAATCGCGTTACTCTATCTATCTAATCATAGAAAAGGAAATAAATTTGAAAAAAATCTAGTGACGCAACAACAGAGCAACCATGCATAGTGAAGATTTGAAAGACCGAATCAAATAGTAATCAAGAGTCAAAACTGATTCTTTACATACATATAATCGACTCTAGAAAGATGATGCTGAGATGTATTTTATGTGTTAGGTAAAACTTAAACATTTAGTAGTTAGCACTTAACAACACATACAGAAATCTCTTACATAACGGTCCTAGCCCCTCGTCAGGCACGCCATTTTTTTACAATATAGCGCATCTGTCACACGATTTTGGGAGAACTGTGTTTACATTTCCGACTCTCGTTGAAATGCCGATTTCCAAAAAACATTATATATTGGGCATCAATAAAATTTAAATTATAAATAGTTTCCACTGAAGTAAAGTCACAGTGTGAGACTCGTATTTCTTTTTCATACGATTTGAGTACTACTTCCAGGAATTAAAATACCCCTGCACAGGTGAACGCAGCAGAGCAGTGACTATAACAGTCTATCGCAATGAAGGTGATAAGATATTTTGACTCGAGTGAATTTGCAATTGTGTGAATGCTTCATATTTCTAAAATTCTACGCATATATTTACATGGTTTAGCGGAAATAGTATAATAAAAGCTATTGAAAGCTTATCTACAGTTTGTGTGGTGCTTTTATTTAAACGTAACCTAGAAAAAAGCAAATGGTGCCCTTTATTAATATTGTCCATTGGAGGCAGGAAAAGTATCTATTTAATGAATATGAAATTGTTGTTGTCAAGATACTCTTCTTGTTTGTGATATGACATTCATCTTCAGAAAATGTATTAGCACAAGAACTTATAGAAATACACGAAACCTAATAACAAGTTAAATTATTTAAAAAAAAACCCGAGTGCATCAATATCTGTTATCTTTATTATATTCACTTTCATTTAATAAAACATATAAGTTATATTTTCGTAATCACCGTTAAAAATTCTTCATTTTGATAGCAGACTCGATCTATTTTGAAAACATTTTTTTTTGTGTTTACTTTTTGGCAGCAAAAAATCATTAATTGTGTTTTTTTTATTATGATGTACCCAGTGTCATTCCCACGACTAAGACGAATCTACTGACACCACTCACAATACAATACGAGAAGCCTTTTAGGCTCTAGGGCGTGCCGAAGAAATAAACATACATACACTACAAAACAAAACCCTTCTTCTTCCGCAGTCAGGCAAATATAAAGAATATTTAAGATAAGGTACCTATCACATGTTATTTCATTTAATTTATTAGAATAACGATTAAGTACACTTATCTTGAAGATTAATCTTATTCAGTATCCTAATGAAGTGCCTAATGAAACGAGTATTTTAATGAATAGCGCTTAAAGGACCCATTATAAATATATAATTGGGTAATTTAAATAAATTATATTGACACTGCAGTGCTTCAAAATACGAAATGAATTATTTCTACAATCGTATTATGAGTCTGGTGGAAGTCATTCGCGTCGGGGAAACTGTCAAATTATTGTGCACTTGCGTGACTCTCGCATTGCTGTGCTCACGATATCGGATCGAAGAATTTGGAGATGGCATTGCGAGCCATAAATAATAGCTCTGTATTGGTCTGTTTTCTGTACGATAGACTTGATGCTAGTAATACCTACTAGTCACTAAAATAGCAATGATTAGTAAATATACTGTAGCTAATAGCAGCGAAATAAACATTATTTGTACCATAGTTTGTTGATCGTTTACGAGTTGCCTTTTTGATACAAAACTAATGCTTATAAAAAGTAAACTAAGGTAGAACAACAGAATACTGATCTATTTAAAAAAAACTGTTGCACATAGTATGTCGCAGAGACTTTTCAAACGTGTAAAGTTTACATTCAGTCTTAGGATAACAATTTATTGATCTCACAAAATGCAGTGCTGTACGGGGTTCAAATCCACAACACTCGGTAGGGTATAAAGCGGCGTGGCGACTGTTTGATCCACAAGTTAAGTCCGTACAACCATAATGTAATTATTTAAATTACATACTATTATATATATATATATACATACAATTATTTAAAGTACAAAAGGTCACAAAACCGTGATGAGGACTGCCTACTGTAGTGAAAACTTAAACTACGTGTAAACGAACAGTTATATATTTAACTCATCTGAAATGACCCTTTTTGGTCTCTCAATAAAACAATATGTGGTGTCGTGGGACACCAGGTAGGAACGAAGTTCCTTCGGCTAATGTAGAATCGACACAAATTGCAAAAAAAATCGTGCTCGAAAGAGGGAGAAAGAGAAAGGTATTATACACTACTCGCTTGTGTATGCGACTGTCGCGCCTGCGCACGTCTCATTTAACGGTTTTATTCCACGCCTTTTTTCCCACGGATTTTTTCTTACGGTTTTACTATCACATTTTTTTCAGTTCGAACGCGCAGCGAAATCCCTATCCCCTCCAAGCCTGCCGTAAGGAACTTCGTTCCAATAAAAACACTGACCTTATTACTTGTAATAATAGAGGTTGGTGAGTAAACAAGTGATTATATTATAAAGTTTTTTTAAACACAAGCTTTCATTACTTATTAATAAAAAAATAACTTTAATAATAAAATATGTAAGACGTTATTTTGTTGCCGGAGGCCATTTTTATTGACAATAATACCGATTATATATAATTGCATTGCCATCAGAACTAAAGGTAATTCAAATTTCAGCTCAGTCCGAAATCAGGAAGTGGATCAGTTTTACTTTCAAGATTTGATTGCAGGCTATCATCGGGACAGGTGAAACTAAATAAAAGCGTTCGAGCTGATTCCTGCCGCCTCTTTCCGACATCGTCCTTCGCGACAGAAATTTCCTCCCCATCATCTTGATGGTTGGCAGTCCACAACTGTGCGCTCTTCAAGGAACTTTTTGCCTCGCACAACAAAACTGTGGAATGAACTGTCGCCTGCGGTATTCCCGGAACAATACGACCTTCAAACCTTCAAGAAAAGAGCGTACTCCTTCTCAAAAGGCAACGCACTGGTGACGCCTCTGGTGTTGCGCTAGGTAGGTGTTCTGGTTGACGATACGCCTGCTCGTTTGCCTCCTATATCATATATAAAAAAAGCTTATAAAAAATATAACTAATGGAAAGCATCACCCAAAAAGTGCTCACCGCGCCTAAGAAAGTTTTCACGTCAAAATAAAAAACAAAATGGAAAATGTGTGCTTCTCAAAAGTAACTATCGCATGAGCTAATTGTTTGGCAAAACTCCAGTGGAACATTTATTAAAATTTCAGGTGGTTGTAAAAATCCTATATAGCAATAGTGGTGTCCCGGAGTCCGCAATGCGAGATTCGTCTTAAACAAGATGGTACTTCAGTACTTGGGATTACACTCTGAGTGTGCTGTATTGCGGAATGGTTTATATGAATACCTAATGATGTTATGAGGTGTAAACTAAATAAAAGTTAAGGCTGTCTCATATCTGTCGGTAATTAACGATAAAATAGATATTGTAGCCTTTTTAAGACGACTTACTAAGCTAGAAAAGTAGCAAGAAAACTTTACAAATAATAAAATAACATATTGTGGCCGTAGTTTTGAAAAAAGGAACACATTTCTTTAAACAGTTACAACTAAATCAATAATAATAAATTGTTAGTAGGTATGTAATTAATCAGATAAAGAAGCATCGTCATATGATGTATAAACTCATACACCATACTACAATATAATTGTTGGTCTGGGGTGCGAATTGTGGATGTCACGAATTCGCTTTCTGAGGTTTTCCAATATATTTTTCTATGCTCAGATTGAGAATACACTACAGAATAAAAAGAAACGCAGTCAAACTCAAAACTAAATGGTTCTTTAAAAACGTTAAGTACCGACAGTATTTTTAACCCGGATAGAAGCTTTTTGCAAGCGAGGAGAGTGTTAATCTAGATGTAGTGTCGGCCTACTCCCGTTTTGTAAGATGTTCGTGCCTCCAGGGCTCCTGGCATCACGTGCACTCGACCGCCATCCATTCAACTGACCCACTTCAGAACCGTTTCAGTGGGGAAGTTATTTTTTAGGAGAATTCATGCTTTAAAAGGAATGCTTATAGAGAAATTACACATACGTTAAGTGAAAAATATAGTCAAATGCACATACGTAAATTTATTTGCAGGCTACCGATAGTGTTAATTCTGTCAATAAGTAAATAATGGTTTTTAAGGAACTCCGTCGGTTTTTATGTGGCAGTCTGATATTTCACGATCTAAAGGTACATAAAGTTGTAAATTGAATTTAAAAATAGTTTGACAACTCGAAAATGAAATATATCGACAGTTGTTTAGACATGGCAACTTTGACTTCAACCTTTACGCATTTTATAATGTTTTTATTTTTCTAAAATTCCTTTTTGAAAGTTCATATTTGAAACAACGAGAGATAGTGTTGCTATCATAAAACTAAAGGCGTTAAGTGGTCTTGATTTGTTAAACTTGAAATTTTGACATATTTTCCGGAAACTATGTTTTTAAATATTATTAAACAAACGTGAAGGAGTGTTTATATTACAAGAATATAAAGAAAGAAGCACATTCCACTGAATTATATGTTCAGAAAGAAATTTAATTAAAACGATGACTAGATCCGTCCGGGTCAGTCAGGTCATGGTTTCTGCGGCATTGGAAAGGTAAAAGAAACCTAGACACATTTTTTAATGTCCAGATTTTACCTTGTGGTTGACCGACTGCGCAATATAATCTAATTATACTAAGGCGTAGTATATTATCCCAGGTAGATCTGATGTAGGTGTGAAACCACGTGCTATGGTCATTACTACACGTAATTGTTAAGCTATTAGTATCATTATATGCAGTTCGTGTAGTGAGTTATTAGGCGAGCAGTAACGCGCGGAGGTGGCGTAGGCGATGTATGGAAAAACATTGGTTATTGCGTATTGCAAATTTAATACGCACTGTGATTAACTGAACATTTTAAAATAGTGGAATATCTATGCTACAGATAGTTAATTTACATTCCAAAAATACATGTTGATAACAAATAAATAAATAAAGCCTTTATTACCGAAAATTTACATTTTTACAATACCCAGTCTTTAATGAAATTAAAGTATTAAAAAAAACTATATGAATATAATTTTAAAAGAATGTTAACTTTTCTAAGACTAACTATGTTACAAAATCTCCCTTATTTCGGTGTGCCTTATGGCAAAGGCCTCTTCCATCTCTCTCCATTGTTTTCTATCTGCCGCTACTCTCATCTATAGTGGTCCTAATGTTATTTTAAGGTCATCCTCCCATCTTCTTGCTTTACGACCTCGGCTCCTAATGCTATCCCTTGGGTACCATTCTGTCACCAGTTTACTCCACTTTTGCTTCTTGCAGCGGAGCATATGACCTGTCCATCGCCATTTAAGTTGGTCAATACGAGACAATATGTCTGTTAATTTTGTTTTGCGCTTGATGTCTTTGTTTGTAATTTTATCTCTTAATTTCAGACCTAACATGCTTCTTTCCATGCTTCTCTGACATCTTGCAAATTTTTCCCTATGGTGTTTCGTCAGAGCCCAGGTTTCACAGCCGTATGTAATGCAGGGTAGGATACAGGTATTAAATGTCTTTGTCTTCATAGTGATGTTCAGTTCCTTGCTTTTCATGATTTCCTTCAATGCCCAGTACCTTTTCCACCCAGTCGCAATTCTTTTGTTGACTTCTTTAGACATTTGGTCATTTGGTGATATTATCTGGCCAAGATACACACACTCCTCTACATATTCGAGTTTCTGTCCGCTTATAATTACGTCTATAGGTACTGAGTTGGTCATCACTTTGGTTTTGCTTGTGTTGATTTCTAGTCCTACGTCTCTTCTTTTGTCTACTTAGGGTTTGTGTCATAGATTCCAGAACCATTGGGTTCTCTTCTAATATGACTAAGTCGTCCGCAAATCTGAGGTGATTCAGTCGTGCTCCGTTTATATTTAACCCTAGACGTTCCCATTCCAATTTTTTGAAGATTTGTTCCAGAACTGCTGCAAAAAGCTTTGGCGAAAATGGATCGCCTTGCCTGACCCCCTTTCGATTGGAAACATATCTCCTGTAGATTCTAGTCTGATTCTAACCTAACTTTCTCCGTAAATATTTCTGATAATATTAAAGTAAGCATTATGAATCCCCTGTTCTTTTAGACTTTGCCATACAGATTCATGCTTTAGACAATCGAAAGCCTTGGAATAACCTTTAAAGGCTAGGTATATGGTTTTGTTGTACTCGTTGTATTTTGGTACGAATTTTTTTTTATGAATATTTTTTGTATGCACATACAATTTTTTTTTGAATAATATTAAAATGCATCATCATCATCATCATCAGCCTATCGCAGTCAACTGCTGGACATAGGCCTCTCCAATTTCACGCCACTTAGTTCGATCTATGGCTTCTCGCATCCAGCTCCTGCCAGCCGTCTTACGCAGATCATCGCTCCACCTGGCTTGTGGACGTCCTACACTACGTTTGCCGAGAGGCGGTCTCCACTCATGAACTCGTTTACCCCAACGGTTATCGGTTCTTCGGCAAATGTGGCCAGCCCACTGCCACTTGAGCTTGCTAATCCTGTGGGCTACGTCGATGACCCTGGTTCTTTGTCGGATCACCTTGTTTCTGATGCGATCCCTTAGAGAAACGCCGAGCATATACCTCTCCATTGCACGCTGAGCGACTTTGAACTTATGGACCAGTCGAACCGTAAGTGTCCACGTTTCGGCTCCGTATGGCATTACGGGTAGGACGCACGCATTGAAGACTTTCGTCTTTAGGCACTGTGGGATCGATGATGAGAAGACCTGTCGAAGTTTCCCAAACGCTGCCCAACCTAGCTGGATTCTTCTGTTCACCTCGTCCTCAAAGCTGTTTCTACCTAACTGCAAAGCCTGCCCGAGGTATACATATTTTTGAACAACTTCGAGAACGGCACCGTGTACCGCAACCGGTTCCGGTAGTACATGTTCATTGAACATGACCTTGGTCTTGTCGAAGTTCATCCGTAGGCCGATGCGCTCAGATGAGTCAGCCAGGTCGTCCAGCATCTGTTGTAGGTCCTGCAGCGTTCCTGCCATGATGACGATGTCATCTGCAAATCGCAAGTGAGAGATGTATTCGCCATTGATGTTGATACCGCGCCTTTTCCAGTGCAGCGTCTTAAACAGGTCCTCCATTGCATTAGCGAATAACTTCGGGGATATAACGTCCCCTTGCCTCACTCCTCGATGCAATAGTATGGGTCTTGTATGCTGATCCTGTACTTGGACGGACATAGTAGCGGCTTTGTAGACACATCTCAACACTTGGATGAACCCCCAAATGTAATGCAATTAAAACAATTTTCTTTTCAAAAGTAATAAGTTTGATAAAACTATACTTAACTTATAATCACAATTATTGTTTTCTGTCCCCTTACACCATTAGCATCATAAAAAAAGATGAATTTATACGATACGTAAGTGACGCGCCCGTCCTCGGAGCTGTCTCGAGCAAAAGTGTACGTTGAACGTTGCTGTGTTCGATAAGTCAGTTGATTTTGACAGTTGCAGCTAACTTCACACGGATGATATTTCCTTACAGTGTATTATTTGAACTGTAATATTCGTATAATACAATTCAAATAATTTAAAAAAGGTACTTTCATTCGGGCTGACCGTTTTCTACCATGCTGAGTGTAGTTGATTAAAATTTCATTTAGTAACACTTTGTTTGATCCACAAATTATTATTCTAGGTGTTACTTGTGTACATTTTATAAGGTTTCATCCATTATTGTAAAGTCCCCGAGACATAAGATATAGACTATTTTTAAAAAGAAAAATAATTAAATATTTAAAAATATTTTCGGACATCTAAATAAATATTCCATACATCTAACATACAAGGCTTTCTTGTTCCTAGCTAAGCAGAGCTTGTGTTATGATACTAGACGAGTGATATAATCACATATTTACTTTTTTTTTGTAAATACATACATATTATACATAGAAAACATAGGAACTCCGAAACAAATATTTGCAGATCATATAAACATTTGGTCCGACCCGGGACCCGGGACATTATATATCAGAGCGTCAACGCCCTTGAAAGTCTTGAGTAACAAGCAAGTGTCAATGGTTGGTGGTAGCCACTTACCATCAGGAGTTATGTAGCTCTTATGCTTGCTTTTTCTTTTACACATCGTCGAAAATAAATTTAAAAAAATATTTTTCTCGCTTGTAAAAATGTCTATTTAATGGTATCAAACTTCTAATTTAACATTGTATAATGTTAGCTTACCCTTTTTATCGTCTGGACAGCAATCAAAACAAAACGAATGGCCACTCAAACACCCTAATGCATTAGCTGCATATGTACCAGGGCATCATAACTCACACAGGGTGTGTAGAGGTGGGGTCGAGCCTCGGAAATATGCCGGCGCACCCTACTGTCCGGTTGTTCAGATATACACCGCACCCTTGACGTAATCAACAGCTGCTTTAATTAGAAGGGTTAATTTTGTAATGTACGCGAGCATTCGGTCATAAAATAATAACAGCTATTGATTTGGCTGTTGTCAAACAAGCCATTCATTATATTTTATTTTGTCCAAGAGGCTTTAAAGAGAAATGTTATCTTATGCGCAAATATGGAATAAGTGGCTTAGAACATTTCTTTTAATTATAAGGGTAACATACAGACACGAGCAGGTACTTAAGGTATACGTAAGTTGTGTTTATGAAAACCATGTAAAGGTTTTTAAAAATAACTACTTGTATTCGTTTAACCAATAGCAACATTTAGTATTACGCTTTGACATTGAAACATTGCCCTCAAAAATTTTGTGATTCGACTCAAAGTATTGAAAAAATTAAAAGTTTTAAACGAAACAAGACATGAGCAGGGCCAGCACTCACAGATCACAGACTGACATTGTCGGTTTCTTTGTGTCGGCGCCTTCCTACAATCAGGGGGCGGAGCACCCGCCGACAGACTGTTATAGATCTTTGATAAAGCCTCGCGATATTTATTCGTTACTTGATGCAAAGATATGCGAATATGTTGAGATGAGAGCTCTGTTGTTAAAACAGGTTTCTCCGTCTGAGTTACAGAAAAGAGATTCTGTGGTCTGGTCTTTACTGGCTTCATAACGTGTCACGTGTGTAAGCTACGTAAGGAAAAATGCCTTTTTGGAATATATTTAACTGTAAAAAGGATTTTCTCTCACTTCCAAGGTGATTTACGTTCATATACGATTTTTACAGCAAGCAGTCACGATTCAGGGAATGGAGAAGAATGTACTACTTTATTAGAGTTCCAACATAGGTCTTATGTTCCAGACAACCTACTTCTCTATTTTATTTTTTGTACCCTATTATTAATTGTACCCTATTGTTTAAACATTATATTTAAATGTTATATTTTCTCGTAATCCTCCTTTTCTAATTATTCATTTAAAATTTAAAATCTCGCGCTCGAACTACCATATTAAAATCTATATATCATTCTATGTACAATCCTATCAGGAGGACTTCAGAGTGCATTTCCATCGAAAAATCGAAGTACAAACAACACGCCCGCGCGAATGTTTTGGGTGGGCTCGGGCTCGCTTCCGCTCTCACGGTGTGCGCGCGCGCACCACACAATACAATGTCAGGATCAAGATCTCCACGTAATACCATTGTCGAGCATTGTGTCGCTTCTGTGGCTGGTTCGGTTGAGTTTTGAGAAATGCACGCACATCTTGTGCTGTTACGACAATGGCTGTTCATTTGTGAAGGTCGCATTTCACGCAAATAATCTCATTTGTAATTCGCATAATGCTGTGACATTCGCTTGATAAATAATATTCAGACATTCATCATCATCATCGGCTTTCCGCAGTGCACTGCTGGACATAGGCCTCTCCAATTACACACCACTTAGTTCGATCCACGGCTTCTCTCATCTAGCTCCTGCCAAGCGTTTTGCGCAAATCATAACTCCACCTGTCCGGTTGAGGTCCTATGTATTATATATTTCTGTATTTTTTTTAAATTTGAGTGACTAATCACAAACTTTAATTAGTAATCGGTCATTCTACTGTTTGTTTTAAGTCATATTTGGGTTAAAGACCACTTATCGTCTTCTCACATCTAAAGTAACTTGGTGAGTGGTAAATCCTCTTTTACTTGGCGCTTGCGGAGATATTTTGGTCACGTTCCCTTAAGAGATTAAACGATTCTCTAAGTAAGAATGAGAAAAAGAATGTATAAAAATGTAGAAAACCGTACTAACTCTTAAAAACATGAATTTTGTTTATATCTTGCTTGCCTACTCTCCTTCCTCAACGTTTTTTTTAAGTTCTACAGTCGTTCTTTCAAAATACAAGAAAAGAGAGGCGGCTTAATAAGTCAGTATATATTTTTTTATTTAAATAGCGATAAATCATAACTCTATCCCTGCCTCCGGCCAACTCCATTATTCAATCTGGTCACAAAACGGAAGCGTGCCTCAGGGGTGGTCCTACTTAATTTTGGAAACAAAGTCCTTCGTAAGAATGCCAAGACAGGTATCAAAATGACTAAAAGAGTGACTACAAGAGTTATCTGACTTGTAGTGTGAATAAGTGTTAGGTTTTGAATGAATTCAATTGCAGGAAATTCTACGATATTAAATTAAAAGGCGTGTAGGATTTCAGATGATCAGCGCAAACGAGGGGCTATTCTCCGCTGAGGAAATAAATTCCTCAGACGTGAAAAAACTTGAGATGAACTATGAACACCTATGTCACTCTCGAGAATTCAACTCGAACAGAAGTTTGCTGTATGTATGTAAAATAAATTACGTTACTTCTTTTATTTTTTCAGGGACTCCCCCATAGTTTTGTCTATTCTCTAGTTTGATCTATTGTTTGTTAATGGTAATTTAATGTACGAAAAAGTACACTGGGGATTGTTCCAAGGCAGGCGCTGACCTATCTTCACAGTTATAATTTACTCTACATATTTTGAAAACTGCCTCGATCTGTTTCGGTACTGCGCGATGCTTGGGGTTCACATCAGGATGCAGGACGCTTCATCTATGGCTCTTAATTTTAATATGAATCTTTTTACATGTTTGAGTATAATTTAAAATATGAAAGAAGTGTCGTAGGAATTTTCTTTTCATGTGACAACGTCATATTCATATTGACTGACAGATTCTAACAACTACAAACAGTTCCAAGTGAGTGCAAAACTTTAATTATAAATAAAAATTCAACCTATAACGTGGGAAATATATTGTACAGTGCCGGGGCAAATAATGAACTGTCTATGAAATACATCAGTAAAGGATTCAGCGCGATTGCTGACAACTGCAAAAACCAGCTTGAGGGAGGAGGGCACAGGCGGCAGATTGACTCGCATTGGTAATAGGCCGGCCGGCCGGCATATCGTTATTCGTATCGTCATATCGCACGCGGCTTCTGTCACGAGTGCACGTACGCTGTCGTTCGTCCGTGACGCTTTCAATCGCGACAACATCGCAATATACGCGAACTTTTTAACAAAATACATATTTTAATTTTATTATATGAGTGAGTGAGAGTTATTGTGGAGCATTGTTGTGGAACTCCGTTTGTTATGAAACAGTGAGTACGCGGTGGGAGTTACTATTTGGTAAGTTTGTCGGTACTTTTTTCTTTACAACAAAGTTGTTGACCACTTTTTATTTTGTATTTGTAAATATTTATTGCGCAGTTTGATATTCTGTTTCAGTTCTTCTCTGACTTCTTTTCCATACGTTAAAGTAAATTCGTGAAATTTTGGTTTAAATGCCTGCGTTCGCAAATGTTATCTTATTTCGGTTATTCGCGCGGATTCTGAAAACTTTGCTATATAATGTTATGAAGATCCTGTTTTTAATGATTGCTAAAAAATATTACGTGCCCTCCACCTTATTTGATTGAAATATACCGTCTTTGAATAAATTGAAGATGATTGTATAGGAACCCTTCGTGAATATAAAGACGTGAAAATTTAAGGCCTAAAGACATACCTACATTGATATGTAATCAGAATAGCAATAAAACAATGGCTCCTTTTTATAGTTTTAAACAAATAAATAATTAATGTATTTGTTTCACACTGAATACTTAATGTGTATCGTAATTATTACCAAATTAATTATCGCGTTTATTTCCATTGCAAGTGGCGTGTTTAATAGCTTATAATCGGTTTAATTAGAATATTAACAGACTAATTATCATTTGAATTTGGGTGAAAGACATTTTACTTATTATATTATTAAAGTAATTGACTTTTGAGGCAATTGTGATGGCGGGCGCCTTATTGCGTAACGCACAAGCATTTCCTGTGAAATATCCTGTCATAAAATCGTAACTTTTTAATGCCTATAGTCATCCTTTTTGCTAATATTTCTAGCAGCAATGAAATTCAAATAACAGTTCTTGTAATTCTAGGTAGAATGTCTTGTATTAATGTGTGTAACACACGCAATTTGAATCGCGATGAAATCAATTCAACGAATGTTGCTGAGGCTATCTTTCAAAACGTGACAAAACTTTTGTCCCATCACTTTGATGATCGGCTCTCCAGGACAGTGCACTATTCGATAAACTTTTCTTGGTACGACCCACCCGTGGACCCATTCGTCGTCTGAAGTACCTGTTTTTAAACCCAAGAGAAAATATCTGTGCTCGAACGCCCTTATGACTTGGGTTCCATGGTCCGTTCATGGTCGACAGTAACATCAAATGACCCTTTTGTTTATTTGCTCTCTATAACACAAAAACGCAGGATTAGTCGAGCTTACTGCTAGTATTTTTACCATTTTGTATTTTATTAATCCATTTGGGCGCTTATTCCGCAAGGTATTTGACAGTTTAACGGCCCCAGTATTGGACATCAAAACAACAGGCCTCATAGTTTGAAATAATGAGCTGTTATGACGTCATACGTAATTTTAGTCAAATCATTAAGTTTTAATAATGAACAATTAAAAACCACTAAGAAATTTGAAAAGTGATGAATATTGTGTCACACAAGGATTTTTAAACAATTTAGGTATTTTGATAAAAGAAAAGTTTGCGTTATTCCGGAGCCTGGGTGACATCAGTTTACTTTTAAAAAAACTCAATGTTTAGTAGAATCTGTAACTTATATAGGGTTCAAAACATTTGTTAATATAAATGGTGAATTGCACCCCAGTGACGGCTTTATAATTGAGTAAAATGACCCTTATGGAAGACTTGAAGGAATTTCAATACTGGACATATAGGTCTCTCCTCAGATTGGAGGTTATGGCCTACATGGTTTACCACACTAGCCAGACAGGTATTTATATAAGTTGCCTTCTATTGTGTTACGTAGTTTATACCCCTTTGTCACCACTTACGACACCCATGGGATGAATAAGGTTTGTGAAACTCAATATTCTCAATCCGTCACGACACGGAGTGTTTTACTATGATCGTCATCACCAGCCGTCACATTTTACCATGACATTGAGTAGTTATCTAGTTCTTTACCAAATAATAATAATAATAACACTCTGCCTGCCGCATTACTCGTAAATTTCTAACAGCCTCATTTATATCATCCACCTACTGAATTTAACGTTTCATGCTTGGCTTAGGCCCTCATAACACGTATATTACCCCTCAAAAAAGGGAGATAAACGAAAAATCAAAATAGTAATAATAAATATTTCCGGACATCTAACACACAACGCCATCTAGTCCCAAACCAAGCAGAGACTCCGAAACTAATATTTGCAGATCATACAAAACAGAGCTCAAGCACAGCACGCACACGCTACCACTACGCCACCGAGACGGTTTGGAAATATGTTTCGCAGAAGAATTGACTCATTATCTTTTGTCAAAACGAACTCTAATCCCGCTATCAATTACTGCTGTGATTAATATTAATTAGGGTTAAAGACTAATTATTGTATTAAACAATAAAATTCACGCATCTAATGTGACTAATAAAGAACTCATTAGATAAATGAAGGCCTTTTTTAACCCAGTGATCATGAATTAATTGGCGAATAATTAGAAGTCATTATGAATTTTCAATGTAAGTAATATCGCATTTGCCGTAATTATGACAAAGTTAAGTGTAAAAATCGAGACAGAAGTCTTGTACAGACAGCGCTTCTTTCTTCAAAGAGTTGTTGATTTTGTTATCAATCATACTAATGTGCTAATCTTTGACTACACACTGATACAAACTTGTCAGAAACAAACAGGAAAGGTTCAACCCGTACTCTGTACGATCCATCGGAATTGGCTTTAAGTGTTCTAGAGTTAGTGAGTGACAATGCAGAATTAGAATGATGTTGTTTTTGTCAGATAGGTTTAGTACTACCAAACGACAGCTCATCTCTACAGTATAAAGGAATCGGTAATTGCTTGCTATATCGCTAATCCTAATAACATCTGCAATACTAAAATAAATTTCGCTAATTTTCTTTATTATCAATCAAGATGATTGTTGCAATATACCATAAAGTTACAAAACTAGGTAAGCACAGAAATGTATGTTACGTGCACATCCCCACTTGCTACCAGGGTAACATACTTGGATAGAAGATTTTCTTAAAACACCTTACTTTGACGAGTGAGGTAGCTAATAACTGGCTGACCTTATGAAATAAGGGGTGTGCTCCGCTGGGAGTTCTCACACTCTAAAACACATGCCTACTACACCACATCTGCTCATAGTCCAATCACACTGATTGCAGGATATACAAATAAAAAAACACCTTACTATATTTTTACGATGAGTAAAGTGTAAACTATACTTAAGCGTACATTCTTACTATACTGGTATAAAAGTACCTGAAGGTACTTAAATGTTAAACGTGCCTATAAACGCCTAGACATTTTTATTATGTTATTTACTGGCCATTACGTGACCGTCAATGTCCATATAAAACTTTAAATTAATTGTAGCTTACTACCAAATGAAGAAATGGTGATCAATACTGATTGTATTTATTTAAATACGTGTTTATATAATCGACGAGGCATACTATTGGCCTTTTTTTTTACGTGGTGGAATGCCTTTACGCACTTCGCTCCCCCACAGGGGGTTCACTTCGCGTGGGACTCCTGACTGACTCCAGCCAGACTGCCCACTAAACCACCACGGTGTGCCACTCTGCAACTGAGACGGGAGAGTTCCAGGAACCACTTTCTTACGCCATCCAGAGGCATACTATTGGCCTAGGATAAGGTTCAACTTGGGTCCGGATGGCGTAAGAAAGCGGTTCCCTCGACTCCAAAGCATTTAATTCCCAAAATAATCATTGTCACATAGTATTTCCAAGAAAATTCTTTTATGGATCAATTTTTTTAAGCCACAGGGATTCACCTTAACGCAACAAAAATAATAGGTTTTTTTACAAGATCAGGATGATAATGTCTGGGCAATCATGAAATGCTTTAAATTACTTTGATACCCAGATGAATCTGATAGATAGATTTAAGATGACGGCTGAGATGACAGGGCTCTGCAATCTTAACAAGGAGATTCTGCGTTATTCCTTAACCAGTTTTTAATGTGATTAGAAGTTTTATATAAAAAAAAAACTCGATATGCTGTTTAAAAGTGTTCGTTTTTCCTGTGACACGCAAGCCTTTCATTTCCTAGCAAATAAGTGGCAATTTACCCATTTAAGCAACTAGTGTTAAGTATTTGTTACATTGAATGATATTCCATTGTGATTAGTGTTTTTTAGTTTTCAAGTTGTTTGTTCCTTCCGAGAGTGAATTGTTTTGAATGATAAAAGTGATAACGGAGAAATACCATTTATATTTACTGGATAATATAACACTATCTGTTGTTTATATACGTAAAACCAACTAGTTCTGATATTATTAAGCCATTTATATCTATAGCTTCATTTTAGACCTACCATACACGATGAAACAGCCGCATATAGCATTAAGTCCACCTTATGCAATGTTTTGCAGGAATCAAATAATAAAATTGAAATACTTTCAGTCCAAACAAGGGAACAACCCTTATCAGTTTATGTATTTCAAACAATATCTGGTGAATTAGTCCCTGTTTACCAAGAAGTATAAATTTCAAAACTAAGTACCTACAAACATAATTAACTAGATATTTTTTTGACAATCAACAATTGATCATTTAGGATTGATAGTGACAAAAACTTCCTCTTAAATTCAAAATTGATACGTTGATTTATTTGTAGTGGACGTCATCTGTACGTGAGGACTGAGGTCATTTGTAATGTGGCGTTGTTTTTGCACACACACTTTATCATTGAAATAAAAAATTTACATATCATGTTCATTTGTATGTAATAGAAAAAAAAATGCAATTTTATCAGCGCTCCGATCTACTCGAATCATAAATAGGTTAGAATATTTACAAGTTACGAATTGATTGAAGAAACCAGAGGGATATGAGAGGGTAATCTTTTAAGAGAATTCAGATCTCTTGCACTGATAAATAAATACATTGTTTCTTGTAAAACCCTTCAGGGACTACTTCGATAGTCAAAATTGAATCTGTCTGATTGAAACGAACTAAAACCATGTGGTTTACATGACTACACTACTTTCATTACTAGAATAAGACGTTAGAACGATGTCTACCAGGTCCTGGACATCATTACTGACGATTAACTACCTCTTAGGCGTCAATAATCGGAAATGACGCGACAGATATCCTTCCTGTCATATCCAAATCAGATTTAATATATTGTTACTACAAGTGTGGTTACTTCCACATACAGCACAACAGAAACATTCTACCGCAGATGCACTGATTTACGGAGTAATGTACTTCACGAAAAAACTACGAATCCTGCATCGCGTAATAGAATTTCTCGCGCCGTTTAGCAAATATACAACTTCCCAACATCAACCTTGGGCAGTGGCCCACCATGCATGACCGCCTCGCCTGGTCGGAGGATCCTCCCTTCGTGTTGGAGGAACATGACACCCGCTCCTCCACACAAGAATTTACTTGATCACAACCTCAAAAAGTCATCGCTTTATTCTTTCCTTATACAAATATATTGTTCGATCTTTGCGCCGGCCGGAGTCTAGTACATTCTTATGTAGGGATGGCGTCAGAGAACGGTTTAGCCATGCAAGAAACCAAAAGCCATTTGTAATGGTACATACGAGTATTTCACCTCAGATCATACAAACAAGGTTGTTTGTGTTGTCTGAGGTATAGCATAAGCATAATACTGTCATAAAATTGTAAAAAGTGTACAGAAATCGTCATGGATTACACCAACCAACCTAAAAAATTTTTCAGCTAACTAAGCCTCGCGGTATTACCCACGTTTGTTGATGTAAACGTGAGCAACGCAGGCGGGGCAACGGAGCAAAGCTAGTCTAAAATAATAGCCTAAGTTACTTTTTATATCATCGGCTATCTGCCAATGAAAGTCCCATCGAAATCGGTTCAGCCATTGCAAAGATTACCTGGTACAAACTGGCATACAGACAGACAAAAATTGTAAAAAATGTTATTTTTGTATATGTACCGTGTAAACATACATATGCATTCAGTAAAAAGCAGTTATTTTCATAGTACAAACAGACACTACAATTTTATTTATTTGTTTAGATTATAATACAGTAACTACATGTTTTGTTCAGGTTTCGTTTATTGTGTAGTTATTTAATGTACTCCGATATATATATTTATTGACCTTGATAATTGTAGAAGTTACATTGATTTAGAATGAAATTGAATGTTGAAACATGCGCTGCGCTATCTGATCAATAAATTATTCTAAGTACCTATTTGTAATTTGAAATTGATTGGAACTAAAACTGTAAGACCATATAACTGTGCCTACTTCTAAAAGCTAGAATTATCGCTTTCGTGACTTGACTGCACGTACGGTCTAGTGGTTGAAGCGGTCACTTGCTACTTACTGGGCCAGTGCTATGGGTCCAATCCCCTACAAGTTGTTATGCATGAGCGTACCAATGGGGGCAGGTAAGGGCAGCTGCACCCCTGAGTTTGGTTACATCCCTACTAATGCTAAAATAATCCCTTCTTTTATTGTTAAAGTTAAAAAAAGTACTTTTTTCCATTTGGAGTACAATATGCAACTTGTAAAAATCGTGTGTCGCGCCCTTTCTACCAACACGCAGGCAGCGCTACAAGCAAAAATGCCGCGCTTGGAACCTCAATCGGTGGCCGCCTCTGTCCACGCACTGCACGCTTCCACAACATCATCACTGAATCTAGTCGAACCACTTTGAGTACTTTGAAGATCAGGTCATCGAAGTACTCCAACTCAGGGGTCAAATTCTGACAATTCAGCACCCAGACACCAGTCACTTCGACGTCAAAACGTGGCTAAGATGACATATGATCAAAGGTGGAATAAATGGGCTCTCTCCGTACGCTCAGTGTTAGTAAATAGAAAATTTGCTAACGTTATAGGCGATTCTTTCACGGAACACATTTGTAACGGTTTTTCTGAAGACCCTCTAAAGTTACTTTTAAAACAGAAAGTATCTAAAGAATTTATATAAAAATATCAGTACAAATAAAGTTTGAAATATTAAAATAACCGCATTTTTTAAAGTTTTTGTTTGTCTGTTTGTTTCGTCTAATCTCTAAAAAGGCTGGACCTAAGTCGCAGAACATCTATAATAGCGGGGAACACCGCGGGGCTCAGCTAGTGCATTATAAAAACAGATTCCCCCCCCCCTGGCCCAGAACCTGGGCACGCCCATGTTATGTATATGTATGTAAGGTTCACCGGGACACAGAAAATTTCTAAGTGCTGGAGTTTTTAAATAAAGAAAAAGTATTTATTCGGAACTATGCAAAATTGCATAGATCTTGGACTAGTATTGACGTAGCTTGCTTAATGTTTAAAATGTATTAAGTACGACATGCACTGTAAAGATGGGAAATTTTGTTTTGACGGTTTCCAACGATTTGTCATCAAAGTGGGTTATGATTCAAGTTTGTCGATAGTACAATGTATGTTTATCAGCTGTAGTCTGTCTGTTTATGTCTGGTTACCGTAGTACAAGTTCTGTCTGTCTGGTTGAGATTTTTTTTATGAATTAGGAGGCAAACGAGCAGGCGCCGCCCATGTACGCCCGCAACACCTGAGGCGTCACAAGTGTGTTCCCGGCCTTTGGGGCATGGGGAGGGGGTAGGGGAGGGTTGTGGTATGGCCCTCCGGTATCACTCACTCAGTAAAACAGCGCTAGAGGCCCGTTCATGCCGATGCGTGGCTTGCCTATCCGTGTAAAGTGTGTGTGAAATGATCATTATTTAGATTAAAAAGTCACTTAACGTTCATATACCTACATGATAATATGTACAATGTACATTTATTTTCAATTTGTTATGCAAAATCCTAACTCATGTACATTTGAAATTGAAATCACGAAAATTGCTTAATCAACTTGAAGTGGTCACCGTTCATTATGTCCAAATGCAATATTTGCGCATACAACAATGTTGTGTTCTAAACACGTGGTCATACATGTTCCAACAAAACAATGGCGATTATGTAACACACAGACCCACACACTCGCCCCCGCACACACACAACTGAACGCGCCGTGAGTGAACTCATCAATGGGCTAGTTTTTGTGTTATTGGAACTTTAGATTAGGGCTGTCCCTTTGCCACCCATCATTTATTATGCACATTAACAGTTGTTATAGAATTACTTTTCTGTTGTATATTTTACCAGCTGCGCCCCGCGTTGTTAGTTACTCTTTATATAATCAGCAACCTATCAGTGTAAGTCCCGTCAAAATTTTATTTGTCTGTCTGTTTGTTCCGGCTAATCTCTGGAACCGCTGGACCGATATTGACAGGACTTTCATGGCAGCTAACTGATGATGTAAGGAATAACGTTTAGATTAGCTTTGCCCCACTGCATTACCCGTGGTAATCGATGTACCGTGATTAACACCGTGGGGCTCAGCTTGTATTAAATATAAAATAATATTACACTTTATATTGATTGTATGTTATGCTGCGATATGCTACACGAAAGTAAAAAAAATATGATATTGAAAATGTAATGATTATTACCATTAGATTACCTATGTAAAACAAAGTGTATTTCAATCATGATCATCATCGGCCTACCGTAGTCCTCTGCTCGTCATAGGCCTCTCCAATTGCACGCCACTTAGTTTAGTCCTGGGCTTCTTGCATCCAGCTGTACGTCGAAGCCTAAACATAATTTGTAATATAGGTCATAATGTTACGAGGTTTCAGCACAGTGATTATAGTCTTATTATAATTAAAATTGCCGTAACGACTATTTGTGTAACACCTAAATAAATAAATAAATTAAATACAAGATAAAATATGTGCGTGTACGATATAAGACTTATGTACGTAGGTTTACTTTATTAATTCCATTTTTGTAGAAATACATATCTATAATTTAAAAAGAAAATTTAAAAAACTCTTAATCGAGTAATCATACGCCAAAAATACCTTAAGTCATTTTAGAAAAGAGATACTGATACTCTTACACTGTTGGATCGATATTTACCAAACACAACTAAGAATCACCGCAAGAAAGCTGGCATTCAAATGAAAAAACCGCATCGAAATCGGTCCATCCCTTTCAGGGCTACGATGCTACAGACAGGCGCACACACACACACATATCGACGTCAAACTTATAACACCCCTCTTTTTGCGTCGTGGGTTTAGCTATGAAATTTCTTTGGCAACCCTAAATGTGTTGTCCTTTGACCATATTTCGACAACACCTGTTGTTTCTCTCTACGGTAGGCCGGTCCCACATGCTTCTATACATAACGTACCACATATCATACCACTACATGTATAACACATGTTTCCTGTGCAATAAATCGCCGGTAAAACATACTCGAATCGAGCTATGTTAACATTAACGACGTTGAAAATATGCCTCTCACGTCGACAGCAATTACAGACGAATTTATAATACTATAAAGACTAGGAGGCAAAAACATATTTAAATGGTAAAGTACCTTGTTAAAATGAAGACTGAATAATATTTCAATGAGTTGTCGAAACAATATGCTTATAAAAACCAAATCCTAATTTTGTTTATAGGTAGGTACTTTAAATTTGTGTGTATATAGTTCTAGGAAGTGAATATAGTTTTTAATAATCTAGTCTAGAATATGAACTAATTAATAATTATCATAATCTATAAATACTCAGTGACTAGATGACTCAATACCTTTTTGTTCGATTCAATTATTGTTACTTCATACCGTCTGTGTTTAATTATATTTGTCGTAAAATATTTATTTGAGAAATATATCTCTAGTGGTTGTATATGTATGATAAATAATAAGTATTAATAATAATAGTAACATTCGAAATTAATAGTTATACAATAGTGAAAGACAGGATTATTTTAACATTTTATTATTTGTACGCCAGGCAGCTCAATCGATAGGACATGTTTTGCTTATAATGTATTATCTTCTTCCGCTTTGTAAGTACATATATACATATTTATAAAAATAAATCCCCCTTTATCTTCAAGGCTTGATGCTCAACACTATACCCAACTATGTGATGTAAAACTCAAACTGGTTATGCCAAATTGACTATTACGATAATTATTACAATGTCAAAAAAGCGCGGGTAATAATAATATATAATCTGTGGTATTATCGTCTGTGTGACCAACTACAATACTTCCGGGATATAATAGTTTTCGGAAGCCGCTAGTTTCTTTCAAGCATTGTCAACTGGCATTGATCATCATGACCTTCAGTTTGTGGGAAGAATGATAAACTTCTACGTTTTTTACATAAATATAATTCACTATATTTGTCGATACAAAACCGCGAATGGAGGGTTTTTTTATTTACTAACAATAATATTCAATTTAAAGACTGTGGTTTTATAATATGTGTTATTTATGGTATATCTACTATTAAAGAACAATTTTGGAAACCGGTGAATGCTAGGGTATTAACCTTTCAATGGTAAGCGATGGAAGCCTAAAGGAAGAACTTAGAGTGGAAGGACTACTCGGGACTCGGGTGAAGAAATAGGGCTAAGGGTGCAGGATCTCAAACAGGCTAGATTACCTATAGTTCCATTGTGTACGTATTAAGATAAATATTATGTGACTTCTCCAAGCACAGAGTGCATTAAAATAGACAGGAACATTATATCCCGTAATTAATAGATGTGTAGAGGTATTAAGTATGTATCAAATTTAGGTACATTTAGAATGGAGATTAGTCAGAATTTGACAAAAAATAGATTTCTTAAAATTTTAATATATTTGCTTGTAATTCCTGATCTTGATCGCCTCGTTTCCGTAAAATTATCATTTTACTCAGACAATTACACAATTACTTAATTAACTCTTTTCATAAAATATATATTTGCTCAATTTATTATTGTTTTATAGCTCACTTTTTACATACATGCGAAAAAAGATCACGAATACACACCACCTGACGAGCAAACTTCAATAAGGCGCTGAAAGTTTTATAACTTAAGTTAGCTAAGTTGAGCTTAAGTCAATTCAACTCATTAATCGTAATGAATTTCCACTATTAGACGTTTTACATGTATGCCATGAAATACTTTAAAATAAGGTCCAGACTTCAATAACAAGTCCGATATATATTATCTTCTAAATTAAAATTTCATACTTATATAAAAGTACCCATAACCCAAATAATGATAATGACTTTGAAGAACATTTGTTCTTATAGCGTATAAGAAAAAATCTATATTATAATCAGCATTGACGTGCGAACTCGTGTTGCGTTACTCGACTTTAGTTCAGGTTACTTGAATTTAATTAAACTCCTAGTTAACTTGAGCCATGTTTTCACCGTTCGATCCTTTGAAAATTAATCTTGATACACAAATGTGTTTTTTAGTTTTTCCGTGTAGACTAGTCTAGATTATTGACTGTATTTTTTGTGTACTTTAATTTACAAAGCAGATATTATGAGACGCTATCTTGCGAGAACTTCGTTTAATGAACAAAGGAATTAATATGCACTTTATTTTTCTCAATATAATTAAGTGTAAAGAATAACCACTAAGAGGTTATAAGAATTTTTAAGTTGTTAGGAGCATTAAATTTAAAGCGTGCTCCTGCGGGTAGGTGTGGCGCAGAGCGGAAATCGTCACGCAGTCGGCCGGCGGACGTCAGTTCCTCCATTTTAATGCTTTCTACGAACACTCCCGATGTTTCCACGAAGTAATGTGGACATTAAGAGCCTGTTACGGGTTTAGGAGATATTTACATGTGGCAAACAATAGTTTACATTGACGCGGAATGTTTCTTTAACAAGATGTTACTGTTATAACCACGGAAGTGGCGTGCTCTGCAAGTTATGGAGGATAAATACTTGTGCGTGGTTTTGTTTATTTATTATAATCACTAAATATGTGTATCGGTTTTGTGAGTCTATCGCAGTATACTGTATATAACTGTCAATAACTGAAAACTCCTTTGAATATAATCGAATTATTTCGTCATAAGCACTACCCATGGAAACATGCAATTTAAGAGATATAAGTGCTTTGCCGACCTTTTAGTACTCTCTCACAAGAATCGAGAGAAGAAGAAGGGCAGTTTTGGGCTCTGGTCAATTCACTCATTCAGTGATTTTTTTATGGTATAGGGGGCAAACGAGCAGACGTGTAGTCTGATGGTAAGCGATTACCGCCGCCCATCCAAACGCCACACATACCGCCATACACGCCTCTGGTGTTACGTCCGTAACACCAGAGGCGTCACACGTGCTTTGCCGGCCTTGGGGGATGGGCAGGGGGTTGAGGGGAAGGGTTGGATTATGGGCCTCCGGTATCCTCACTTACTCGGTGAAACACAACCCAGGCGCTGTTTCACACCAGTTTTCTGTGAGGCCGTGGTATCACTCCGGTCGAGCTGAACCATGCATGCCGAAGCGTGCAACAAAAGAAACACTTAACACTAGTTTTGGCGAGGTCGTGATACTACCCAGGTCAAGTCATAATTCTCTTACTCTCTTGTATTGCAGTCAGTCCCGTTTTCCATTGCAGTATTAAAGCATCCCTAACACTTACTGTATAGCCCAATTCGTTTTCATTAGACCGATTTATCTTACACCACTTTTATGTAAGAATACGATTACATTCCCGAGAAGGTTTGGCGTCAATCAGATCCAAAAGAAAGCCTATTGAAATGTTACAATATAAACGGATATCAAATGAAATTGGTAAGACGACAAGAAGATTAGTAGGAGTGTAATCATTCTTGCTTTATCTTGTCACGAGCACAGCATTTCATCATCGTTTGTTCTTACCTCAATAAACCACAACACTGTAAATTCTTACACATTTACATTATCTTCCTGCTGTCTGTATATTGTATAACTACTAAACCGAGATTGTGAACACAAAAATGACAGCTAACAAGTCAATATTGTCATGTTATGTCTTGTTCATTTTCCGTCAACATTACTTGCTAATTAAATATTTGCTAAGGAATAAGACATGTTTATGAGGCTTTAGGTTTATCAGCGAAGGAGAAAATATTATTATCAGAGAGTACATGCAAGTTCGTTGTCCGCTGCGGGCACTGTGGGCCACAATCGCGTTTAACCAGATTTGGGCCAGTGTGTAGGTGACACATCCGTCACTCACTCCATTATGCGAGCGTTAAAATGTACCTTGCGGATGCGCAAGTAGATGGATAGATCACTTTAACGTCTTGTTACGTTTAACGATGTGGGGATCTTGTTTCGAGTTGTTAAACATGTCGTGGCTTTGATGTGCATCAGCAATCCGCCCTAGCTTTATATGAAATGGGCCGCAAAGTTTGTGAAAGATGAATGATTTTCTAATAACGCGATGTACATCGATAAAGCTCATAGTCGACATATTTTTTTTTATATATATTTTTATTTAACCGTTTTGAAATACTGTGATTGAACATTGGTGAAATCTTCACAAAATTTTAAGGAAACTTTTAAAACTCATCGCGTACAGACAATAATATAAAGACAATAACTTTCGAACAATCGTACTAAAAAATTTAGCAATTATAAACAATTGTTAGCAAATTGAGTAAACTCAGAGACATTTCAGGGTGTTCTTCTTAATATTTTTGCCTTACTTATACCTGTGCAAACTTGCTTGTAACTAAAAAATATCCATTTAATCCTCATGTTCTCAAGAGTTTATTTATACCGCCCTCGTCGCAGATTGTCTACACTGTTACGCCACCCAGTTAAGTGGACAATACAGTCTTCATACCAATGTACTATTTCCACAACATGTACCACATAGAGCGGAATCTGTAAAGTTTTTAATGTCGTCGTAGGATTCTCCGCAAGCGAAATGGTTAAGCGTGGGCGATGCAATACAGGGACAGGTCTCTGTGACCGACGGGTTATCGCTAACTGCCCACGAGATTAGACAGCGCGTACACTGTTAAAGTGGACTATTGTCGGTCTTGATGGCCGGGGGGCCGCGACAATTGTCTTCTCAACTGGCTCTAATGCGGCTTGTAGGTACCGGAGAAGTATTTGAGGAGGAACGAGGTCTTTAACATGCGTTATTTCCTTTTAACTGTACACATCTCACACACGGCTGTCTTATCCTCAAACTGTATTGAGTCTGTGCTATGATAATTGCTAGAACGCAGTAGGTACGCTACGTACTGCATATTCTATCAAAATCTTTTACAGATATGAATTGTTTGCCGTGGTTGACTAATAAACGTTTGTATGAAATAGTTTTTTACCGTTTCTTAAATATAAAATTAACATCATAAGCGTCTTGGAAAAGTTTAATCTGGAATATTGTTACTAAGCAGGTGAAAAGAATCAAATAAGCTTTGAAGACTGTGCGAAGCTTGTTAACGACACGCTCGCAGTTTATATTCCCCATATATGAAGACATAAAATCTATATTTCTTTTAAAGAAGGAGGACAACTATGTACATGTAGAATAGCACCGCGTCCAGCGCTTCAAAGCCATATTTGTATCCATTTGTAGAACATTCCGTTTATAGCTATAGTTTATTATTTGCGTCGCGTGCGCGCCTGTTGGCGTGCTCATAAAAGCTGTGCCTCTCATGATAGAGTTATTACCTTCGTGTACGACCCGGGGACGGGAGAACAGGATAATATTGTGTTCTATATAAGAATTGACATTGACATCATAAGGATCAGTAGGATAAACCCCTTTTTGCTTCTATTTTTAACGAAACTAAATGTGTCTGGGTGTTCAGTACTGACTGAATTCCTACTAGCCAAGAATACGGTATTTTAATATGCGAATCAAGTTTAATTTTGAGAGATTATAAAAGTTCTTTACTTTTGTTTTAACATATGTTACCTTTTTTATGGAATAGGGGCTTATCACATAAAATATGGGCTCAAATACATGCATCACTAAATTTAAAAAGCGAAAATTTAGCACATTTGAGTGTCACAAATAGGGGAAATAAAATCAATTATTCCACCCTACCTTAGTAATATTTTTCTCGGACTGTAATGTACTATGGCCATGAGCCACACAAAAAGTAACTAGATGAAATATGGCAGATTTTTAAACAACTGAATGTTATCAACAACATCAACAGCTTATAATATGCACCTGCTTTATATAAACAACTTGGTTATCAAATACTTAAAATATTTTATTTTATCATCAGTTCAATCAGTTCTAAAGAGTAGGCTAGAGTCCATGAGCGCTTGGCCAAGCTCAACAGATTTGGCTACCTGTTGTCTTAGCAGGAATCAGGAAGCGATCAATTTGCCGGAAATCACAAGGATTCTCTATCTTCATTTTCAACCCATAATATCCGACCGCTGGCCTCGGGTCTCCTCTCAGGAGGATTAGGGCCATACGTCACCATGCTGGCCGACTGCGGCTTGCGACTGACAAGAAAACGTTGGGAACACGTAGTCTTGCAATCTCTTTCTTGGCTACACTTCAGTGGCACCTTGCACCTTGGCTAAACACCTAGATCTCAGTAACTTTTTGTTTTAGTGAGTTTTAATCAGACGGACCACTATACCATTCCTTAACGATCGGAGTCGCTTTCCATACAAGAAAAGAAAAAAGGATTGAAATAAATATTTTATCTTTTTGATACTAATCGACTTAAACATATTCGGATGTTACGCCCGATACTGAATTATACATTAATCTGATGGCAATATTAACGGATGAATGTCATTCGTCACATAGTAAAATTATCGCTCTCTTATCAAAGTATAATATCCAAAATTTTACGAACTATCGCGTTCCGTAACATATAATTATGTTCAGTGGAATTATAGAGTATTATATCTTCTACGGTAGTACACAGTATCATTACAAAAACATCGTAAATGTAATGACACTTTCATTACATTAACTCTCATTGTCTCAACTTAACAGTAGCTTATCCGATTTTTGATCAATATCCACAAAAAGAAACTTCTCAAAAGAAAGCACGTAGTTCGTACATGTTGTTTGCATTCGTGTTAATCTCCTGAATTTTATTTGTTTTCTTGCGTACGCAGACATCGCGCACTTTCCCTGTTTTGCGATACTACACTTTGAAGTAAGTATGACTAATTAATGACGCTTTCTCGTTGCGCAACTGATACAAATTCATTAATTCCATTATGTTTCTGTACATGGCTGGTCTTTAATTGCAACAACGCGGAATACATGTGTCTAAACGATTACTTAAATGAATAAAATTAATAGAAATGGTTGTTGTCAAATACGGAGAGCGAAATTTAAGATGTGGTATTTGTTGTGCTAAGATAGTTCTTAAAAATTATGGGTTTCTAGTAACTAATTGCTGGTTTTATATTGCCAGTCGAGGGACTAAATTTTGGAGACACTTAATTATCTCAAAGAGTCGATCGTAACAACTTTTTGTTATTTAAACTCTCCATTCCGGTTGATGTTTATGCAAAATTTAACCAGAATTTAGTAATATGTTTATAAGATGTAAGTGGCATTAGTAATAATTAGGGATGTGAAATATCTAACAGGCCCGCATTGTGCACTCAAAATAACTGCAATATATTATCATAGTCTTTGTTTGTTTTTATATCGTTCATCTATAATTCTTTTAACACATTGACTTGATCATATGGACCTATCTCACCTTCTTGCGCACGCGCAGCCGACCGGTCCGAGCAGATATCGCACCGGTGTGGTTACAGAGCCGCAAGTCTAACTTGAATAGCTTGTATTTCGGCAATGCATCGCAAAATAATTGGTACATATACAAAATAACAGCAATCTTTTCAAAACTGCGCAATATTTTTTAAATAAAGTGCCGTTTTACGGGTTTCATATAATAGCCGCACCCGATCATTGGCACCTGACCTTTAGGAAACATGACTATTGAAGTCATGCTAGACTTTATTTGGTTTAGTTTCAGAGCAGATTTTGCAGTTAATATCTGGTTGCTTGCTTTAAAAAGCTTCCCTAACATTAATAATATTTTTTGTCGAATCCAAGAGTTATGAAGTGACAGCACGAGGAGTGCTCCAGAGCGCACTTAGCCTACAGTCATGGAATGTTTTTCAGTCTTTGTATACGTAAAACGAATTTGTTATCATGTTAGTCGGAACCCAGTCACAAATATTGATATTTTTGTCGGGGCAACTACCTATGAGCGCCGGCCTCACTTCCTCCCCACTGCAGCGGACCGTGAATTAGCTGCACTCCGCACTCAGAAATAGAACATTATGGCTTTTTATTTCTTTCATGTCACTTTACGGATATTACTCAAATTTCAAAATGTACGGTGTTCTACTACTACTAATGTGTTCTGTTTTCTTAGTAGTACGTTCTCGTTTTAAAAGCAGACAAATAAGTTTTTTTGATGATCGTGATGAAAAAATACACGCAATTAAATCTGCTTACTTTTTGCCATTGGTGACCATTTATGGTGGTGTGCGTGATCAATGTAAATTGAAATAGATTATTATACAATGCGCATTAAATAAGCATTGATATTATTATGAAAAAAAGCCTCTACATTAATTTGTTTTTGCTTTAACACTACAACGCCGTCGGTTCGGGTTGCTATACGAAGATTTTTGGTTATTGGAGACGTTTGAAAAGTCTCCATTGAACTTCAATATCGTCTAATACTTGGGTTGTGGATTAAGAGTAATGGCAGTCGCTCTGCTTAAAAATTGAAGTTCAGCCATATCTTAGTTGACTTAAAGCCCATCTTAGTTTGAAAAAAGCTCGGAACTAGTATGTACTTGTAAATCTATCATCCATTTGTGTATCTAAACCATTCAATGAGAGTAAGCGTACATTGTATGGTTCATTTAAAACTTGATAGTAATATAAACAAGGAGTTTTAAGTGGTGACAGTTGAATTAGCTGCCGAAGGACAAGGGCAACTTAGTACCCTCGAAGTTGGTCGCCCGCATCCTGACGTAATTGCCTCGTCATCCGATACATACCACTCAGCGTTTTTATTGCATTGTTTGTTCCACGCGCATCCTGAGCGCCTGGTAATTGAAACTGAATGAGCGGCCCGAAGGGGAAGACACTTCTTTATTTGCCTTTATTCATATAAGTCCTTCCTGTTTTTATTGGTTTAGTTATTATACACTCACGGAGGAGCATGTTTTGCAGGCCAATTCCTGGCATTTATTTATAGTATACCATAAAATCGCGCGTGTGGCAGATATTCCAAGTAAGCAATTTGTACTTGTAGAGATCTGAATAATTCAGCATTATACTTCGGTACTAAAACATCATACGGGGTTTATGAACACACGAAGTATTGTATTTAAAATCTATGTCGAAAATACCCATCAACAAGTAGTGTGCATTATCGCCTGCATATTTTATGCAATGCCTACCTAATTACATACCACACGTTTTATACGCAACATGTAATGTAAAACATCATCATTTTCAAGAAAGTTGATGTTGCGTAAATCATCAGATTTTATTCACCTCTAAAAGTAAAAAAATATATATAAACCCAATTTGGTTCTTTAACAACGGCTTACTTCCTAATTCATATAATTTATTCTTCATATATTAAATCTTACGAGAGCTTCTCATGTAAATCCTTATAGAAATATTCAGGAGACGGAACTAGAAATGGGCTAATTCACACGAGTCAAAAGTGTCGTATATTCTCAAAGCGTTGAAAGAGTGGCCCTGTTATGGCTAAACTAAGCGTCTCCTCGTTTTTAACGTTGTTTTTTTTATCAGTATGTTATATTAAAACGACTGGCTGATTAATTGATCCTTTGAAAGGGCAGTTTGATGTCAATGTTCATTGTATAAATCACTTTCTAATCTACATACTCTGCATTTAGAACATGTGCAGATTTAGTACGTTTACGGCAAACGGAAAACGAGATCCTCTGGTATTCTGTGATCCTAATGCTAGTTAGTAATGTTCATCACCTATGCACACATTGTGGACACACAGTCTATGCCGGCGCACAACTCGCAATGCACAATGGCGCGTCAACGAGGAGTGCCGAGGACACTGCACGCCGTACGTGAATAGCAATCAGAGTACGTCTGCTTGTCAGCCCTTTGTATGCAAGAGTGCAGATCCCTTCAGTCTGTCCGTATGAATTGCGGCTGTTTTGTAACGCGGAGGCGGGGAATCCTTTACGAGTATAGTTATAAAGATAATTAAATCTACCATAACTCACATAATATATCTACGACAGAAATACATTTCGTACTACATTTTAAAGACGACTTCGAGGTACATGTTTTTATTTCATACTATTTTATATATGTATCCACGTAATCCACGGTACGGTAATGTTTTCAAAAGAAAATTCGTAAACTAAGACTTAAAAAGTTTGAAGAAATGACTTTTTCATCACCATCGTTTCCCATAATTGTATACAAAAATCATTTACATTTTAACAATATTTTGATGGAGTGGAAAGGTTATGGAATAGTACATTTAACTGTTTATATTGTTAAACGCGATTATTTGTTGTTATGGCTTGACTAGATCGGCAATTTGCCTGTCCCCTTATTACGTAAATGGAACTAAAAAATTGTAGTAGGTAAATGTGGGCGTTTAATACCATTCTGTCTACCGGCAAAAGTCGTGGGTGTATTTACGCGCCAGAATTGCTCACGATTTGAAAGACCATTCAAGACGTTCCCATTTACATGACATTATCAGACACATGATTTATATTACTACAATTTTTTTATGGGAATATATTCCGTGTTACATGTGACAAACCTTAGTGAATTGGACAAACTCACTCAGAAATGAAAACAGCTTTGTGGGGCTCGAATTCACAACTTTCAGAAATGTAAGAAAGAAACTCCACTCGTTTTTTTATGAAATGGTAATGAGGAGATCGATTTGAAATGACCGCGTCATATGCGTTTGTATACGGCATTGTCGGTGTGATTAATTCCATATACCCATGCATAATAACTCTTCAATTGTTTTGCTCATTTCATATCCTATTCACTGGTCATCGCCGCCGTTTTGTACACGTCATGTTTGATCAAGTGTTCTCTCGGTCTTGACACAAAAAGCACCAAGCTACACCACAATGGGTTGTGTGCGAATAAATTATAATAATGTCAGGTTGCGAACGTGAACCCGTGAAGGCTGAAAAACGGACAGCTGTGCAACTAGTGACTCAAGGTATACATTCAGTAATTCTTTCAAGAAAATATTTTTAACTCCTTTACACTATTGAGATCTTTACGTGAAATAAACTTTTTAAGTGGTAAGGTGAAGCTCCATAACGTTTAAATTTATATAATATATAATATGAAAACTATAAAAATATGTTCGAATTCAAAACTTCTTCTTTTAAAGTCGTTTAAAAGAACCTTGATCTTTGTTAATTTTTAAACCTGAACTAAAGATATTCTTATTAGGGTTAATGTAAAAATGTTGAGTTGGTTTGTCTACACTTCAAATTGTCTATTTTTCGCGACCACAATGGCAGGGTATAAGGTATAACTTTTCTATGATCTGAGGTATAACTAGTTACAAATATAATGATCACACAATTATGAGGCTGCCAATTTTATAATTCCATAGAGCTCAGAGCTTAGTTCTTTCCTTTATACATAACATACGATGTGTACTTGATGTTGATATCAAGAGACTGTTAATACTGATCTGCCTGAGGGGAGGCCGTTATTAAAACTGGAATGTGTTTACCATCCAACCACTTTACGGTGGAAGAAGGGATCTTTCCTCTACACAAAACTTAAGACGTACATACTCACTTTCAAGTGCATAACATGAAAGTGCAGCATCGCATATGGCGTTAGAAAAGTTGATAAATATTTAACGTCAGAAATAGAACCGATGGTATTAACAAACGGAGTTATAAGGCGTGCATTTACAATCTTTTACTACCAAACATCAGTCAACACGTCAAATGCATCAGTGAGATCAAACAGTGAACTGCCGGGATATGGTTTCCTAGTACCTCGAATACAAAATCATTTCGCTTTTATGGCTAATTGTGGTGTGATGAAAACGAATCTTGGAAAAATTTGCTTCTTTAATCCTCCCGGCTATTCTTGTTTACGTTCTGAAAAACGAGATTAAAAGCTATACATGCATCTGCTTGTATATATTCATTTTGTACCGTTAAAGCAAAGATTTGCTGATAAACATTAAATGTTTTGTTATGTGTTTAAAATAAATTAAGTTATAATTACATTTTATAAAAAACATACATATGTGTATTTTCTTGGTATTTTCTAATTCCATTTGAGGTCCTTGCATTGTGAGTTTTGTCTGGTTTACTTTCTAGCTGGCCGCCATCTGACACCATTTCTTGGGAATATAATCGTTTAAATATGGGCTAAAGAATTGAAGCAAATTAGAATGAGTAAAATCCAATATTAGCAGAACCATAATACTGTGGAGGAACAGGTGTCATGTTCCTCCAACACAAAGCGAGGATCCTCTGACCAGGCGAGGTGATCATACCTGGCGGGCCTTCCGGTTGATGTTGGGAAGTTGTATAAATATATATGTGTTAATCGGCACGAGAACTTCTATTGCGCAATGCAGGATTGGTAGCTACTTCGTACCGTAGTTCAGTGTATCTTTGGTAGGTGGCGTTGTTGATGTTTTTGTTGCCGCTGTATGTAGAAGTCGTCACATTACTACGATACTTCGATAGTTCAAAGAAAAGGTTCGTTCACTAAGAGAAGGCCATTAATTATATTTATTTATACTTAATTACACAAAATCAAAGTTCATAAAACACTAGCGCCAGTTGATATCCTTGCTTAAGTACTTACTGTTTGTCTCCTGTATCTATTCGTGATCCTGTTTCAATTTCGTAGTTATGCATACCCATATGTTATCAAAACGAATTATATAAGAGACTGGCGCATCGAATTTTACCGCATTGCTCACGCATGTCTAGACAGGAGCGCTCTGTATTACCCCCTTGGGGTAACTACGTATATAATAGCTTAGGTAGAACCATTACATCCGTCAGTTTTACTACCGTCGGCGCATATAAGCTATTGGAGTTTCGCCGGCATGGAAATACACGAAATTTTAGTGCGGAAATCGTTTGCAACAATGTGCACTAACTACTCATAAACTTCTGTTTATCTAGTACTTCGTCTAGTTTAATCCGTATAATCAAACTTAGTAATATTATCCTATACACATGTTGGTATTTATGTACTCAAATGTACCTATTATTATCAAAATGTTTATTCTCATATTAGAGAGTCTATATAAACATTTTAGGTCCGTGTTTAAACGAGGCTAATCACTTTTACGTTATTAACGTTAAATATTCATTTTAATTTGTAATCAATACACAGAACGTTCACCAAATATTTTGGTCTATTTATCTTGTTTATAACTTATTAACCTGTACATATTATTTGAAGTAAAATCAGGTTTTTAAAATCATTACACAAACAGAGAGTTTCTGGACACGGCGCTTTCTTCAGATTTATACATTCCTGGTACTTTTGGTATCTGGCGGAATGCCAATTCGGAACTTGCACCTGTTCCAAACCTCGCTAAGGTAGAAGGGGATTCCTTTTTTGTCTGGATGTTTTCCCCTATTTAGTTCTGCTGCAGAATATTAAATTATTATAAAATGTAGCTTTACTATCGTAGCCGGGAATTTTGTTTATGAAGTATTTTGTGTTCTTGAAAACATCACTACTTTTAAAATATACCTCTATAGTTATTGACCGTGAAAATAATTATTTTATAAAAATTCGTAGTTGTCGCTAAAATTGACACTACGTACTACGTAATTGAAAGTCATGTACAAACATGCGATGATCAAAGCAGACATCTTTTTAGCGTTTTTGAAAACATCTTTTGTTAAGTTAATGAACAAATTTTAATGATAATGACAATGTTTAATACATATAAGTATTATTGTAATACTGTTGACACACGAATTTAACGTTCTCCGTATCACGTTTCGGTATTGATACCTCTGACAGTTGAATCACCGAATCATATCGTTATTATTCAGCGGATATTCTCAAAAAAATATATGTAAATATGGAAATAAGTGTGATATCATTTGAACCACTTGTAGCGTCGCAACTAATTTATTGTTCAACATCTGCTTTAATTGCTGTGAACCTAGCACGTAGCGAAATTAATTAATCGAAAGTCCTTGGGACTTGGTACCCACATGGCAAACGGCTCCATAACAATAATATTTATCACACATCGCAAATTTGCAGTTCACGATACCTGTATACATTGACAAGATTGAAAATGTACAAAAACGGTTTGTCACATACCTCGAGTTTTCACCTAGGAAAGGATTCCTTATCAATCAGAAAATTATGTTTTCTCTTTGTAAGCAATTCCATCTGTTGTGTCTTGCAAATCGTCGTATGATAGCTGACTCTCTAATAAAAATATTCAATAACAGTATAGACTGCCCGGAACTTTTAGAAAAAAATAACTTTCATGATCCCAACAGACCATTCCGTTTCAACACTCACAAACCCTTTCTTAATCGTACCAAGGACATCTACGAATTATCGACAGAACAATTATATTATGCGTGCGAGTAGGACTTTCAATGAGCTTTGTAAGCAGGACATTATAGGTGCATTCTCTATGAATATCTCGAAGGTGCAAAATTGTCTGAGCCTTAAATCTTTGAAAAATTAAATTTAAATAATAAAGATTGTTTTTGCGTTCGCTCAAATCTTTGTTTAGCATATCACTGCAGGCAAGGACTTGTAATTGGCTCACTATCATATAGCTGATTGTAAACGTTATCGTGTTAGCTTAAGTCCTCTTTAACATAAATAAATAATAAAGTGAAGTTAAACGTTATTAAAAAGTCGAAATATGCTTGAAAACTATAACAAACATCGCCTAAACGTTTAGTAATATGTGCGAATTATATCGCGCTTACTAAACACCTCTATGTTGATAGTCATCATCTGTATGTAATTTGCCCAAGTGGTAGGTAATTTGTCCTTTACGCGCGATTCCGTCACCGTTTCATTATCTACAGAAACATAACTTTCTGTATATATGTGCACGTGCGTGTGATAATAATTTTGTAGAAGCGCGAACATTAACTCATCAGCTCGTGGTGTAAACAAGCCTTTCATAGATAGCCTGTAAGGTTTTTAAAGAATAACTTAGTAATTAAAGTCTCCAAAAGTTTATTTTTAAAACAGAACAGGAATCTATAAAGTTGGTTCCTAATCGTGAGTAAATGCTTGCATGAAGATGATTAATAATTATCAATTTAAATATGTTTTACAGTTTGCACCCTAACCTCGGAAAAAAACGTTTCGCACGGTCCACATTGAATGCTTTACGTGTGTATTTCTCAGGAAATATCATTTCATAATTATTTTTTTCAAAAAATAATAATTCATTTTTCGATTTCATTACATATATATAAAATTTTTAATATTTGTACAATTTTGCCGAATTCTTTGCTTAATGCTGTTCATGTATTTGGTGTTTCCTCATTAAGTTTGTCGTGTTCTGCTACACCTTAAGTGTAGGCACGACAGTTGCAGTTGCAATTTAAATATCTTAACTGATTTCTCAAGACCATTAGCACACGCTTTACCGTGATTGGGCCATATTTGTTTAGTAATTAAACTAATGATTGTAAGTGTTAATATTAAACGTTATTTTAATGATTAAGATTTTGACATTGTTAAGTAATGTACACTTCACAATATGCAAAAGTAGATGACACAATAAGATGCTAAGTGGAGCGTTGTCGGGCAAATTGCATAAACCTATCGCTGGCCGCTAATATGCAATCGAGATAATGTGAGTTCAGATCACATCGGTGCATCATTGGTGCATAGGCGACGGTAGCGACTTGCCATAAGGTGAATAATTATCGGCTCGTTTCGCGACTTATATGTCATTACAAAGATATTTTTTTAATGAAAAAGTATTATCTTTTTACACACCTTCGATACCGCCTGCTACTTGAATTGTGGAGGTCTGATGGCGATACCAATCGCTCCACGTACAAAATCTTATTTCAGGCGAATCGCAGTAGACTCAAAGTGGATCCAAACGTAATTTGCGAAAGGCTCGGATGAAAAAAGAACACTCTAATAAATATAATCTATATACGAAACTAATTACGAAATTCATCGATTTCCAGATGTAATGTACCACTACTGGTTTTATATTCGTTTCTAGAGGCTTTTAATGTTTAACTGACTATTAATTTTGACAATTTGTCTGTAGCCATACTTTTCGGGAATCGCACATCTGCTGGAATGTGTAAATGTTTGCAAACTCGTTGAAATGTTTAATTTTATTCACATTCTAAGTATTTAGCTGAAACACTGACGGTATGTTTTCATTTACAAATGTATAATTTGTTCAGCTGTGCGACAATAATGACGCCACTCCCGATTTCAGTAGATATTATTGATAACAATCATTCATTACTGTTGTTAAAGTAATTTGTATTTATGGTTGTTTCATACGTATTTAATTGACGCTAAGATTACTTTGCAGTAGTAAAATAAACTTGAGATCACGGCTTACCAGAAAAGTTAAATATTCATTCAGTTATGGAGAGATCGACAAGGGTCTATCAACTTTATATTGGCATTTGATGTTTTTGCAATCCTACCTAAAAGTTGTGAAATCCAGGCTTTCTCATCTAATTGATTTATCTTTAAAAAACTCTAATATGTCCAAGAGATGCATTGGGCGGGAAGTAGAACAGCCCTAAAAATAACCAAAGCAAACACCTGCAACTCTTTACACAGTCAAATATTGCTGCTACATAAATTAAAATCAGGAAAATGGCAGCAAGATGATGACAACGACGATAATAACGATGAATTAACTTCAGTAGATAATGACAGAAATACAACCTCAAAGATTGTATTTCTAGACGCCATGTTTGTGTTAAGACTTTCTAAACAAACCACCATGGATCCAACTCAACGATATAACATTCTATTTCAATATTGACCCATTCCTGGGAAAACTATCGCATCTATCTTGAAACAGTTTACCAAGAGCCACTTAATAGCTATTTGTTATGTGATCCCATGGTGTTACACAGTAAACAGACCACCATCTGTTCTTTAGACATAAACTTTGAGAGACGTACCCTTGACCCAAACCACTTGAGACAAGAAACTTTGGCTAATATCTCATAATTGTGGGAAACCTCCAAAATTGATATCAAGTAGTAAACTATAGAGATATTGTGTTACTTTTTCTTACCCCTTCGTCTCTTTTGCTTGGTACTTACCTTTCATTGAATTTTTCTTAAGGTGCAGGTGTCAATGGGTATCGGTAATCACTTACCATCAAGGGTCAGACTTCTCGTTTACCCTTTACAGTATATAAGTAATCAGGGAAAAATAAAATTTAAAATCCCCACCAGTACAATGGTGGTAGGTTTTATACTTAGAACTTATTATGTACTAGGAGCTCAGCAAGCTTAAGGAGTTGTATGTTTCATGTGTAAAAGTTTCTTTATAAAGTTTATGTGATGATGGATTAGAAATGCGAAGTGTCTTCACCCAAGAGTCAGTTTGAATAAGTAAGTGTAAAGTGCGCAGAACACTGCAAAGAGAAGATAAACTTGTTTCAAGTTCCAACTTGTGTGGCCAGCGTAGGCCAAAACCTATTTTCTAAAGAGTAGCTTACGTCCAGAACTGGAATAAAAAGGCTGTTGGCGGTTGTATGAAAGGATGACAATAAAAGTTCATATTTATAAATATTATCAGTTCACAAACTAAGAATCGTTGTTAAGGGTTGTACTTTATCTATTTAATTATCATTGCTCGTTCGTTAGAGGGCGTTTTTATGTAGTTGGCTCGCTAGAGACACATTTAAATTGATTTATGTTTCTGGTATGGGAAAGTACTTTGGGTTGAATTAGTTTCTGTTTGTGTGTGTACGATGTTGTTTTATTACTTTAATGGTCTCAAGGGGTGACGAGCATTTACTGTTCTCACGAATTTAGAGGTTTGTTTTTAAATCGCTATTTTTAAATGTACTGCACACCACTCTGATTTGAGAGTATAATTGCTTGGGTTCATTTCGATTTTTATTTTATAGTGTCAATAATTTGTATTCCTTTATCCCGTTACGCAAAACGTTGTAACTTTTTACGAAAATGAAGCTAACGAAGAAGTTTGATTCAGTTTAAGTTTATGTGGAGGAGTGCAAAAAGGTCGAATTATGACCACGAGTTGACCACTAGTTTAAATAGAAAAAACTGTTTCTTCCGTCGCACTGTTACCAGAGCAACATAATGTTGTAAGGATTTGATGTGAAGTTGAATCTGCTTATAAATTATAAGCTAATAACACCTGGTAGATGACCCTACTTATAGTAAAGCTGACCATACCTATTACTGGTTTACAGGAATAGTTTCTAAAACTTCTTGGAAAACACATGTTCCTAGATATATGGTATACACATTGGACAGTTCTTAGAAAACGTAAGTCTATTTCTTCATAAGGTGATCATGATTGGCCTATTGGTTGAGCGGTTAGTGATCCTGACTGCTGAAATGTAGGTTATGAGTTTGATTCGCACTCACACGTAATTATTGTGTGATTAATACGATCATTGTTCTTTCCGCTTGTGTAATTTATCTATAATAGTATATATAACAGCAATTTAGTTTTCTACCGCCCGACGATATCGTACTGCCACCTCAGACTCAATAGAGAACAAATGTTGTAGCACAAAACAAAAAACTTCTATTATTTATAATTCTCGTGTCGCGATGTTTGTTACCAAAGTTCTCTCGAAACTCGGCTAGGCCGATTTTTATGAAATTTTGTGTGCATACCGATAAGCGTCTGAGAATCGGCCCACATCAGTTTTTCATACACCTAAATGATAAGAGTGACCCACCGCTAATATTATCTTTATTATTTTGTAAAAAAAAATTATATGTGGCAAAACAACATTTCAGAACAGCCGGTTCAGCTAGTATTTTTATGAATCCTAGTGTGGGAGCAGGCGGCCATGTTGTATTTACCAACAGCTTTAAATGTTAAACCGTACACATTGCATTCAAGCATGCTACAACAAAAGTAATAAAAATCTGATATAACCACAAGCACATAAATATTGATAGTCACATTATTTTTAATGTTGATCCCATCACTATTATACACCATTCATTCCAGTATTCCATAATCCTCCATATTGATTGCCCAAACCTGGCAATAATTTCGTCGGCCGTATTCCAGGGGTGGAGACTTGCGCGTTGCGGATATTTTTTCTTCCCTTCATTCTTTAGGGGAAAGGGGTGAGTGCAAGTGAGAGGTGAAGTTTGGAGATTGATTCACATGCTGCAGATGCTGTGGACAGTGCATGTTGAAGGGAGCCATTGTTTTCGACCTACAACGGCATTTTCAATTTGGAAAGCCATTTTTCTAATTAAATGTTTTTTTTGTTAAAGTGACTGCATTATTCGTTAACTAGGTTATATACTGCGTAATTCGTTATTTAATACTATCTAAATGTTTGAAACTATTTCAAATAATGCATAATGATATGCTAAGATTACCGCAAAAGGCTAGAACGGAAATAAAATTAAATTTTACTGCTTTTTATTAAAAATTGTGCATATATGTAATAACCTAAGAATGTATAACAATCTATACTAATATAATAAATATAAGTTTTGTGTTTGTTGGATTCTCAGGAAATATTCTTTAGATTAAATGTTTTTTTTTTGTTTTGGAAAGTGTTCTCATTGCATCATATGATATTAAAGGAAGTAACGTACATTCTTATACGACCCTTACTAATATTACAATATAAATATAACACTGTGACACGATTTCTTGTTATAGTTGTGATCATCGTCATCTTCATCATGAGCATATAGAAGTCCAGTGCGTTTTTAGTGATATCTATAACAATACAGAACGCGGCTAATACATTGCACACACAGCCAAAACAATATTTGAAACGCGTTGCGTATCGGTGCAGAACTTTTTGAGTTTTAAAACGTAAACAACAAACCGACTTAATATTTTTATATTTATATAGAAAACAATAATCTTACTATTTTGTTTAAAAAGATTCTACAACTATTACGTAAATTGAGCTACCAGGAATTCATAAACTGTATGTAAGAGTAATTTACATGCACCTAGATGTGTATTGTTATATATCATCTGAACTTGACCTTCCGGTTGGTTCCGTGCTGCATAGAGCCGTCCACTTTCCCAGATGTAGCATACGTACAGTACGATTCGGTCTCGGTGTCGGTACAGCACAGTTCGCGGCGCGCCTTCCCCGCGACTGTACCGCTGCCGATTTGACCAATTTATTTACAAGTTCCCGAACAATATGTCGGCGTGAACACGTCTTGATTACCGTTTTTATGTGGTTAGTGTACAGGTGCTATAACATTAATGATGTACAGCGAATTTTATTTGACACTTAATACGTTTATTTCAATTTCATGACTGGTGAGTGTCTGCAAATTGATTTATTTCATTTTTTTATTGCACGTTTCGATTTTTTTATTGCACGTTTCGATTTGTTACTTGTAATAAATTATTTGTTTTAGGCCGTGTGAAATTTCGATTAATAATTTTTGTATGTACACTGATTTTTTGCAAGATTTTAATTTCGTTAAATATAATTTTGTTTTTTTTAAATATTTAATACGAATATTGTACGATCAGTAAATCAATAAAACTAAAATTATTTCAAAGAATGATATTTCTTATCGCCTTATGATAAAAGTAATGAGTAGTTACAAGCATGTCGGTGTCCTTCCAATTTAATATAACCCTCATCAATATGCACTGGAGTATAATTCCAATTTAAAATGACACTTCCCTTCTACGGGACAGTCTTTCGAACTTGAATTCTCTTCAGGAAGAAAGGTTCGATGAACAGTCACTTAATTTATCTAAGTAAATATTAAAAAACAAAACTTGCTTCTTCCTGCAGATTCACTTGTAAAGTCATGTTAATATTTTATAGGCCTCTATTGGACTTTCATAAAAAAGTAATAAATTATACATACGTAATAAAAACCAACTCACATTTACGATGCCCAAGGTGATTGATAAGTAGCACTAGGAGATCATAACTTTTTTGGATGTCAGTTCTAGATATTTACGAGGTAGGACAGTATTCTCAGGTTCAAGTAAATTATTTTATAATTGTCTACAGTGCTCTATTGACACTTATATTCTAATAGTCAAATGCTGTCAATAAATATGTAATACTGTCTGTGCCGTAAGATTTGACTCGAAACTAGGCAGCTTAACTGTTTTTTACTCCACTATAATTTCTCTCTTATCTCCACTGTATTCTTTCTTATAATTAATGCTAAAACTGAAGTACCTTGCTTCCTTTTAATATTTGTAAACGCAATCTATATTTCCATTATTTAGACAATAGGACTCAGGCTAGCGTAGTTAACATCTCTGTTTATAGTTTGATAGTACCAGGAATGCATGAAGGGGAAGGTGTTTTACTTTCAAAAGTAAAATAAGTACAGACTTATTTAGCTGTTATCAGTCAATGTTCGATTAGTATTGATAAGCAGACGTTCTATTAGCCCATTTACTCTATTCTGCACTATCTGGTTCTAGTCTGGTGATATTGTGAAGCCTAATTAGAATGTTGTTTGATGACGAAACTTCTTTTGTTTATAACTACTTCTCTATAAGTCATTGACCTCAGGATTTATATAAAACAAAATCCTTAAATTATTTTTCTAATTTACATAATTTGTTAGAGACATAGGCCGCAATTTCCCATAAAGTTCCAGTTCCTGTGAAAGGGCATGTAATACAGTCAACCACAACGCTGCTAGTTTTGTAAAATTGAATTTTTAAAACATTATTGACATTCATTGACGATGACGCCAATGTCGTTAAAGACTTAGTAACTCATAATTAATTGTGTATTTGAGTTAAATTAAACTACAGTCTAATTACTGTGACCAATAAAACATTGTCACACACCCTGACATAAAAAGGTTTTATGAGGACACAGCAATTGATTTCCACTTACTACAGGCTGATAAAAAACACACATTTTTACTTATTAATTATTAGTATAACTTGTATGTCACTGCAGAAGACTCTTCAAGCAAAACGATAGATACAGTATGTTTGTGTATTGTAAAGGAAATTTTGTACATATTTAAAGTCAGGCATCTTGGAGTAGTCCTCGTGTTTATCTTTGTCCAGCCGTGGACTACAACGGGTTGATAATGAAATACTGAGATAAGATCTTGGAGTTACTTTGACGAGCGTAGATACTGGAATTTAGTTACTTTGGAAATCCATGGGTTTAGTTTAGTATAATTTGGTGGCGATATTCTGGTGATTGTAATAATAATAAATAATATAATGTTAATTTTATCTTTAACAATTACATCATGTTTACAGTATAGTTAATAGATTTTTTTCAAGAAATTCGTAATTTGTGGGAGATCAAACTAAGCCGCGGCCTGTGCTGTAGACCTCCAGGCCCCCAATTCATAATATTGAATAAATTGTCAACATGTGAGAATCGTACATGATGGTTGTGAAACAGGAACAAGTCCTGGGTGTTAATAATGGTATATGTATACATGTGCATTGTAAAGCGTGTATGTATGTATGTGTGTATGTGATAACGACAAGATTCACGACTCTCAAATTCCTACTTACTTTTAATTTATGTAGCCATTAAAACCATGAGTTAAAAAACAAAAATAAAGAAAGTAAAGAAACTTTGTGCTTATGGTAATTTGTTTGTTCCAGGTAAGCATCTAATTCCGGTACACTACAAGAGATAAGAGATTATCTTTATTAGAACGTCAAATATTACGCAACTCGTTAGCGCCACATTCACAAACAATGATCACGTAAGTGGTAAGCTAAGCTATCTTCTGCACAAACGTTACTGCCATCTATATGATTGGACATCTATTATAATCGACACTTGCCATCAGTTCATTGCTGAACAAAGGCCTCTCTATACCAAGGAGATATCTATACAAATTTTATTAAGCTAATCAGTGCGCTAATCTCAGAAAGTACTGGTTCGAATTGAATTTGTTTTTAGTTTCACTAACAGTTCGGCTTCTTCAGAGCGGAGAAGGAAGGAGAAGAAAAAAAAAGAATGAGCAGGCTGTTTATTCAACAATTTCTTTCTCCTTGAAGTGGTGTTGTCCTGCGAAGTTTGACCCTTATGTGTGCTAAGCATGGCTCTTTTACGATACGGATGTTTTAGGATTCGCAGCTTAATGGTGTTGCGTTTTGACCGAATGTTCAAGTATGCCACCAATGCAAGTAACACCAATGCAACACTAGGGATCTATGGAGTAGAAGATTCCACACATCCCTACCAGTATTTCCAAGCCCTCCAGTTTTCTTCTAATTAACTTCGTTGCGGGTTCTAAGACAGTTTAACTTTTCCTGGGACTTCCCGAGTGTCAAAACTAGGTGTGTTCATGGGTCACTGGTGTTGATCTTGGTGTACACCCTTACCATTAGCCATATTCCAGTAAGGATATATAAGTCAGGGGTTCAATTCAGGATCGGCCGCTCTTACTCTAGTTTATTGTTAAATTAATGATTGCAGTTAAACTAAAAACATACCATTCCGTGGGACAGCCACGCTCATACCACGACCACGATACCACGGCCTCATAGTAAACCGGTGTAAAACAACACTTGCTTCATCGAGTGAGTGAGGATACCGAAGGCCAACACTCCGTCACCTCTCACCACCCCTTCCCCATCCCCCAAAGGCTGGCAACGCACTTGTGATGCCCCTAGTTTTGCGGGTGTCCATGCAATCGTTTACCATCAGGCGATACGTCTGCTCGTTTGCCACCTATTCCGTAAAAAACCAATAAGGAAATTACATAATTAACACATGCGAGTAATTTATAACAAACCAGTAATTAACCCGCGTACTTATTTTTCCAGTCTGTCTGCTCTTTCCGTGATTCTATGAAATTATCACAATTTTATTGCAAAGAAGCACATTTGCGTTATGAGTTAAGCACATTTTTTGCCCACGTAGTTATGTATTGTTTACTGTAATGATTGTTTTGTAGTTGAAATATTACTCGTAGTCATGAATAACCTTTAGTAGCCCCATTGTTGAACATATCAGTCTCCTTACAAAGGGGGTTTTGGCCTACTATACTACGGTGGCAATATTGGTTGGTGTAGGGTTGGCTTTGAGATTTTCTTCTCTTTGCAGTGATTTGGTCCTGGTACTTTGCTCTTTAAGCCGGTTCTTACGACATCTATGAAACGAATGGGTGTTTACACTCCGTAATTCGGCAATACACGGACAAAAGCATTACTTACTAAGCCCTGCATTGTTAGCCGTTGTTGTCATTGTTGTGTTGTCTAAAAAAAAGTATCTTAGTTACTCTTTAAGTGAAAGTCCCGTCAAAATCGGTCCAACCGTTCCAGAGATGCAGCAGGAACAAACAGTCAAAAGTTTAAAAACATTTATTTTTATGATCATGTACCGTGTATAATTTCATTTGCATTTAGTAAAAAGTTGTTTCTTTGAAATTACAAAAAGACTAGAGATAAAATTAAAATAATACTCAGTTATAAAAAATTTGCGATATGTAATAAGACATTATGACAATTCGTCATTGGGTTTTTTATCTACGGTCCGACTGACGCCAAGATTCTTTAGAAACGGAATCTCTTTCAGGAGGGACAAAAGCAAGTCAAATGAAGATAAAGAGAAAAGATAAGGCTAGGGGGTACGGACGTGGAGGACAGTGATGTTGCCGTGGTAGTTAGCTCTCAAAGTCTGTCTTACGACTTCAGCGGTATGAATAATCGTCATCACACACGGACAGTGTGTATATCTTTCATCAAAGTATTATTATGTAATCTAGGAAAGTCACGCTTTAGGATGCAGTATATTATCTTAAGTTTCAAGAAGAAATTATATGTAAAATGTTAGTAAATATTTAATGTTGATACAAATAAATTTCAGGACTGACCATTGAATTTGGCACCCATTTAGATCTCACTACTTTTGTCTCCATTTAGATGTCGCTACTTGTGTATTGAACTTTCCTCTCATTTCACATTTACGTTTTCGATGTTTATTTGTATTCGAATATTTATAAAAGATTACATCTCATAGTACTACAAGTACGGTGGCACAGTCACGTATTACTCCTTTGAAGATAAGAGGTGACCCTTAAATTAATTTACTCTGTTATGTCATAAGCAATTATATACATAGTAACGAAATCCATATTAATATTATAAAACCGAAGAGTTCGTTTGTTTTGTTGAATGTGCTTATCTCAGGATGAGGTTCGAATTTAATTTTTTTAAAGCCATATAAATAGGCGCTACATTTCCGCAACTTTTTTCACTGATGCTCATCAGAAAAAATTAAGAAAGGTCATCTAGTAATATATATCTAAATGAGAAACTGTGTTACTTATGTATATTTTGTGGTTAAACTCGTGACAGCCGTCTCTGATAATTAAAAAAAATCTGTAAATAACTATTTTAAGGCGAAATAAAAGGAATATGTGCATGGTGAGGTCACAGTCCTGACCTTGTGACGTCACTCTCGTATAAATATATTGAGAAAGCAACGATAAGAACGCTAGAAAGTAGATTATGTTGTTACTGATAAGAGAGTTGTTATCGGGCGGTTGTATCGGCGTGCCGTTCTGTGTGCGCATACGCATCGCTTGACTGACAACACTGCACGTGTGGTAGTTTGATTCTTTTGATTTTCAATTGACGCAGGGACAATTTTTATTCCTTCTACGTATATTTTAACTTCGAGGGTAAAAAAGTTGAAGTGAGTCGGGCAAGGGTACTGTTATATTACAAACTGTTGAATACCTTAACAGATTTTGAAATAATGGACATCGTCTAACTTTCAGTCTCCTCAAGTTGATCTCAGATTCTCAGACGTGGTTCTCCTCCTGGTGTTTTTGTACGTTTTCATCGTGTTTTTTTCTCTCCGCCCCTACAATAGCATTCTCTGAAGAATCTTTTTCATTTGAAGCTTTATCGAAGTTTCTCTTGAGTCGGGCGTAAGCTAGAATGGAGCTAGAAGTGTGAGTCCTCCTTCATCTTTTTTTTTTTATGATATAGAGGCCAAACCAGCAGACGCATCGCCTGATAGTGAACGATTACCGCCGCCCATGGACACTCGCAATACCAGAGACGTCACAAGTACATTGCCGTACTTTTAAGGAGTACGCTCTTCTCTTGAAGGTTTATAAATAGTGTAATATATTGAGTATTTCTATGCGAGCCTGGAGAAAGGCCTTATAAAATATTGTACGTGACCATAGTGATTTCTGAGGGCCAATGTAATAATCGCTCGCGCACGTCGCGCTGTAATAAATTATGAGAAAACAATGGGAATCGATTAAGTGACAGATTTATCGTCGAAACGTATTACGAGGCAAGAGTCGAGTGAACAATGCGAGTTTGTGTTTTGACGGAGTGTCGTGAACCTTGCTGCTGCGGTACACGTAATCCTTACGTTTGTGAAAAACAAGAATAAGAGTTGCCATACGAAAGTGTTATATCAGTTATGTCAAAATTCTGCTACATCTTGTAATATGTGCTTATGTGTCATATATTAAATGAGGCGATACTAACTATATCGGTATTGAATGACCGATAATTTTGAAATAATTTGTTTATAATGACAGTATACTTGTTACTAAAATACAATAATTACATTTTGATAATCTTTGCTTATTGCCCTACCTACCCTCATATTTGATCTACACTACACTTACGATGACAATGTACTAGGAGTGGAGAACTTTGTTAAAGATTATCAAATTGACTTTGACATTCCCTAATTTTATCTCGGCTCAATATTGATTTGCTTTGACTATTTTATTGTCCTACTCGTTCTTAGTCATGATAATGTACTAGGCGTGCAGATCGTTACCATACCATGTACCAATTTGATACAGGTTTTTTTTATTTCCTTTACCGTGACCTACTCTGGTACTAAGTCTACACAAATAGAATGACAAGCTACTAGGGGTGTAGAAAGTTTTTAAAAGATCATTATCATCAGGATGTTCTGCAATTTTCTCTGGGATCTATTTTGATTAATTTTCCATGTCTAGCCTTGCCCTACCCCTAGTACGAACTAAGTCCATATGATGAAAATAGAACCAGTAGCAGGCGAGCAGAAGTTTGTAAGAAATCATCGCCATCAATCCCGTTCAAATGTTGGAAAATAATATATGAGTATATTTATCAGCAGTTCGTCCAGAGGCAAAATTGTTTTTAATGAATAATTTGCATACAAGCATACGCATCACCTGACGGTAAGCGATAACCGCCGCCCATGGACACCGGCAACACCAGAGGCGTCACAAGTGCGTTGTCGGCCTTTGGAGGATAGGGGAAGGCGTTGGAGTATGGGCATCCGGTATCCTAACTCACTTGATGAAACACAGCGCAGTCGCTGTTTCACACCGGTTTTCTGTAAGGCCGTGGTAGTACTCCGGGCGAGCCGGCCCATGCATGTCGAAGCGTGGCTCTCCCACAGACATTTCTTTGTAGCCTTGAGTTATCATATAACAAATTCTGCTTACCTGCATAGTAAACTTTTTTATTAACGTTTTTAATGGGGAAGTCGCTGATATTAGTTTTATTAACTTCATAAGTCCCTGGTACGTCAGAACAACTAAATAAGTGAGTTAATATTCAACCAACCATTGTTTGAACTGAACATAAAGTGAGAAAACCAAACAAACCGGATTCGGTAATCCAATTAATCCAGTGGTTCTTTTGATAATAATTATAATGTAGCATTGTCACCAAGGTATTGTACTTATCACAATCTCATCGCTCAGCGTTTTCATTCCCAATCTCTGTTATTTATTGAACGTTGAACACAATGATGTCATTATCGGTAGTCGGTTTCGGCGTGTTGTTACAATTACTTGCCTATACTTGATACAACTGCATTGGAACAAAGTGGAGATCACCAAAAGGACTTGCTTAAAACCTTCATTTTCGGGGTGACGATTATTTATGGTGTGGAGCAAACGATCAGACGATGATTCGGAACGATTACCATTAGAGGGGCCTATATCCAGTAGTGATCTGCGATAGGCTGATGATGATAAGTTACAAGTGCTTTACTGTATTTTGAGTCCCCGGGAATCAGGACAACCGGCATTACGGGAGTGCTGCAAAAATCCACCCGTATTTTATCCTAATACAAATTTTACGTTGAAACCGGCAACGCTACAAAATCACTAACCGCTACTAAATATAGCACAGTTATCGCAAAGTCATTGAAGTATTACAAAAACATAGCAAGATAAAGGGGTCAACCCTCAACTTGTTGTTTTACACACTTCCCAATATAAGTACAACTTAGTTGACACACTTTCTGTGTGTTTATGTTGATCAATGTCAACTTTATCAACTTGGACTCTTATTCACACCTAAATAAACATAAAATAGGCACTGTTTCGATGATCTGTAATGTTTGTGTCATCCTTAGAATTTAGAATCAAGTAATCTATATTTATACATAAGGTAAATACTTTATTCCCCTTTTTCCGAAAGTTATGCGAATGAGTGCATGAAGTTTAGCCTAGTTGAACTTTATATGAACGAGTGTAGAAATCAAAAAAGTAATCAAATGAATTATTGTCAAATTTAGTCCATAGAATGTTGGTAATTGAGTTGAAATAGAATAATGGGGCATCTTAAGTTAGGTACTTTGATGACATGGTTTTTTTGTGGTAACCTCAATGAATTTAAACAAAATTCTGTGCTTTGATTGAAGAAAGAACTTAAAATCCTCGGATACGTAACTCGACGGACGAGCATGATGAAAGTATAAATGATAGAATCCCACATCGTGTACATGTAATCATTTTTATTACATCAATATATTACAACATAATATTGTTTTTTTAAAGAAATATCTAGTAAACGTGCAATGCCCCTACACGAAGTTGTAGTTAATTAGTATTGCTCAATTAAAAAACCGTAAAGAGAATAATCGATAATGACTGACAGGCGTGATAAATCGAATCGTATCGATTGTATTCAATCGCTGAACAACAATCGCGAAGGTAACGAGACTAAGACTAAATGTATAGAGTTGAACCTCTTTAGACATACTCATTGTATAATAAAATATTTTTAAGGATAAAATTGTACATATTTTCCAGACATACCACTGTCGGTAGAAAAGCCAAAAAACATTATGGCTTAAAATTCAGCAGTAATCGTATACTATATTGGTAGTGAATCTTTTTTACTTGTTAGTATACTTTTAAAAAACGTGTTTACAAAAAAGGGGTGTGTGGGGGCGAACTACAATCTTTCGCCCCCAGCCAACCTCACCTGCACGCGGTGCACCCTGCTAGATAACAAACGAGGCTCTGGCGACCGACCGATGGCGGTATATCCATCCTAAAAGGCGTAATTAAATACAATAGGCCGGTGATGGGCAGCAGCGTCACCGGTGCAACAAGTTACGCCCTGCGATCACCAACCCGCCTGCCCAGCGTGGTGATTATGGGCTGACCCCCTCCATGAGTAAGCAACAAAAGCCACGGCCCCCAGTTCCCGGTAGTCCCGCTATTCCTGGTCATGGTGGCGACCACG
>PKRV01000308.1:400908-438734 GCA_003709505.1 Hyphantria cunea
GATAACCGTTGGGGTAAACGAGTTCTTGAGTGGAGACCGCGTCTCGGCAAACGTAGTGTAGGACGTCCACAAGCCAGGTGGAGCGATGATTTGCGCAAGACGGCTGGCAGGAGCTGGATGCGAGAAGCCATAGATCGAACTAAGTGGCGTGAAATTGGAGAGGCCTATGTCCAGCAGTGGACTGCGATGGGCTGATGATTGATTGAAAAAAAACGTTAAACAACAAGGAAAAACGCCCAAATGTAAAAAATGTACTGAAAGAGACTTCAATAACATAAGTGTGTAGTTGGCTTGAGTTGATGAATATTGATTGACCTGATTGATGAAAAATTAGAACTGGGAATTTGTGATTACAAATTCCCAGTTCTAATTCCTAATAGTGTCTAATAATAATGTACTCTGATTCAAACCTAACCAGTATTGTTATGCGAGTCAAATTTTTAAATTCATAAATTTCCTCAGAATTAAAATTTGAGATTCTTAATATTTATTATATTTCTTATCAACCCTGAACTCACCTAGCCCCAAGGTATATACTCAGATTAAGAATTAAATCATTTCTTCTTCACTGCCAACATTATCTAGTAATACAGTAGATATTTTTTACAATCCTCGTTACAACCACCCCATAAACAAGAAGATATATTACATTTGTAACTGATGCGCAAATATATATGTAAATAATTTTATGTTATTGTTTAATACGAGTTTGTATTCCCACGAACTTTTTTACCCGTGAAAAAAGTGGCCATGCTTAAACGAAGTGCTCACAATGGCACAAACATATCATTGTTGAAATATTTCGCATGTCGAATTAGTTTGAAATGTAATCATTATTTTGTATTACGCTTAATGGGTAGGCAAAGGTTTGTTGTGAACCGACGATAGTGAAGTGATGTTTTCATTTGAGATTTTATAAAAAAACAGTGAAACTAAAAAAGGCTTTTCAAAAACAAAAATTGTGATCAAAAACTGTCTACTGCTGGATATAGGCATCATCTTGAAGGAAACCCTTGAAAAAGGTCTTGTGTTAAGATGTACAGCAGGTTAGTTGAAGTTTTAATCGTGGAGGTTGACCAAAGAACAGATAGACTGCGTACAAGAAGATAAGGCTACAAAGAGCACAAGCCGAAGTTAAATCTTAAGTAATAAATGACTCATGATAGAGAAGAATAGAAGTGATTGCGCTTATCCTTTTTTTGTTGACGAGGTGGCAAATCCCTTCGAATCTCCGGCTCTTCGGGGACTGAGGAGCCAGGTATGTGGTGATTCCTCTAAAAAACATTCTGACGGCCGGTCTCAGGCGCTCTGCTCTGAGGAGGACCCGGACCACGTTATTTCAGGTTCCCCCCAGGAACCACGCCGCGTCTTTTCAAACTCTATGTGGGAAGCCTGGGCTTCTCCTTGCTTGTCGGCAATTGCGCTTAGCCTATGTAAAGGGAAGAGAGAAAAAAATATGATGACAATATAGTCTAATATATAAGGTGTCGAACTAAGTCTGAGAGTTCTCGAAAATGTATTACTTCGATTAAACTAGAAAGTTAAATTAAATTGACCAAAAACCAATCTCGGTGGTACAACTATAAAGTACCAACCGTTGAGAATATCAAAATTGTTACCGTGCTCTATTTGTTTTTATTCGATTACAGCCTAAATTTTCTCCGTCAGTTTGTTTATAAACAGTAATAAAAGAGTAATAACTTAACTGGAGAAAGAAACCTGTGAGCGTTGAGCATGAAACTTGGACAGTGTGGTGAGTAAGCACGCAGCCGCTCGTGACGTAAGGGTCTGCGCACACCGTAACCTATGATTGTTTGGACACAGACCTCTCTTTTAAAGATGGTTTTGGTCAACAATACCGAGATCTGCAGACGGTTACAGCAATGATATTATCCTGCGGGATGATTTATATATTAACACTAAATTAACACCAAATTTGGATGTGCAATTTATTATGAAAGTGACATGAAAAGTAAGTTGAAGAGTTGTTTAAGAATACCGTTTCTCAGCGGTACAAAACCTATCTAGTGTGTGTAAACCTTTAAATATTCACACATTTCTTAGCTGGCTTTTCATATTAGTGTTGAGTAAGTAACATAATTATTACACTAGTTCTTAGCAGATTGTTGGAGGTTAGTAACTGCAAACGGTTTTGTGATTGACGGAAGTGTGGAGAAAATGTATGTAGGTACATATATATACATTATATATAACTAGCTGAGCCCCGCGGTGTTACCGCGGTGCAACAACAACCGCAACTCAAAAATCTTTGTGGGCTCATGCACAAAACTTTGCTGAAGATCAAGACATCATCAAATGCATAGTTTAGGAATCTACAAAGAACATACAGATAAACATTCATTTTTATATATATAGATGTTATGTGGAACGCTTAGCGAGCGTGTTTCGGTAATGTACAGTATAAAAGCAGCGTAATTTATTGACCTAGTTGCTTCTGCTTGCTATGCTGATGAGTTGCTGTGTAGCTGGACTTCGCAATAATAATTCTTTTATGTTAATTTTCTAAGTGTAAGTAAATACTTGAATTTAAGAAAAAAATTAAGACAAAAACGGTATTGTAACTGTTCTCATTTTTTTAACTTTTTTCGAGTCTGGCTTTTATATTGAGGATACTGAGCTTATATATAATGAAAAATTAACCGTCAGAGAGAAGAAGAAGAACTAAACCATAAACACATAGTTCTTTAGAAATTTAACATTTTTTAATCCAAAGCAGGAATTCTGCCACCCACGCCTCATTACCAGGATCAATTATTTACTTACTGTTGTTGAGTTCCGATTAATCTGTTGCTATAACACAATAATTATTCTATACGTAACTATATAATGTTAAGATATTCGCACGTAAATTCTGTTTTTTTTTATTAAGTAATAGCTGTCAAAAGAGCATACGTATGTCTGTTGGTAAGCGATTACCGCCGTCCGCGGGCACCCGCAACACCACGGGCGTCACAGGTGCGTTGCCGGCCTTTTCAGAAGGAGTACGCTTTTTTCTTGAAGGTCGTATTGGTCCGGGAATACCGCAGGTGCCAGTTAATCCACAGTTTTATGATGTTGCTACGTTGTGCGAGGCCTAAATTTTCTGGAAAAACGCACAGTTGTGGATAAAAGTACTTTGACTTTCAGAATAAAAGTAGCCATTCAAACTTCTTCAAATGTTTTAAAAACTCTTGTTTAAAAAATACATCTCCCGCATTAGGAATATACGTCCTGTGACGCAGGGGACTTTACAAACGTGCATTGAACGGACACAAAAAACATCCAGACCCAAAACAACATTTATTGAATCATACAAAGTGCTGTCCCATGTGGGGTTTGAACCCACAACGCTCAGTGCAGTAGAAAACGGTGTGGAGACCTCTTAAACTACTACATGCGTGCAGACAAGCCGAATCCACCTTTTAATTAAACCTTGAACTATTAATTACCTTATTTGATATCGCAATGGACTGCGATAGGGCGGTGACGACGATGTATGTAACCTTATCACCTCCGGTCGATGATTCTAATGATTAAATAACATTTAAATCGTGTCACCAGTAATTAACCACTAACCTTCCTCAATAATTATAAAAGAGATGTAAATTGATTGTAAGTGAGAAATCAATTATCTCTATCAAAAATCTTTTGTCATCTGCGCTTTATTGGTTGACCGTGAGTCATGTTACCAAGACTATAATTAAGAACTGCAACACTGAATTAGGCCGCGTGGTCATAAATTATAGAACAATTGTACTACTGCTACGTAACGCTGTGAGGAATGTGGATTACGGTAACTATATTGCGTGTAGCGATAGAAAGATATGGGTCCTAGTTTTTGGATAGATAAATAGGTTGTATGCAAAATCAACACAGTTATTAGAAGATGATATCCTCGAGAAACCAAATAGTCTTGACAATTGATCACACTTAAACAACGCTATAAAATAATAACGCCAAAAATCATACCATAAGAAACAATTGTTCATGTATAAAGCAAAATAACTCCACATAAAAATAAAACTATAAATAAATTTATCTTAAATATCTCAACATCATTTATGTCAATTAGTATTAGCATTGATTACCTTGTTTTAAATTAATCGATTGCTAACAACCACTTACCGTGCCTCCGAGCAATACCAATTAAACGCACTTAATCCACGCCGATCATGAAATTAAACCATCGCAGTAGTAAAAACAGTTTAGTAGGTACAATAACAACTCCTTCACGCCATTTCTGCTAATAATTAGTACGGATATTAGTATTTATTAGTGTAACGGGAACTATTCTACATATCTGTTACTAAAATCCGTAGTTGTAGCAGTTTTCACAGCACAACATTCTTTTAACCGCGGAATTTATGACGCTTCCTTAACTTTTTTTAGGTCAGTTTTACTTTTAATTGTGGTGTTGTATGCGTTTGTAGTCGAATATATGTAGATGTAACGTTGTTATCGCCGCGGTTATAAGTGGGTTTGAGTATTTCTGTAATGATGCTCGAACAAAATTAATGTGCTCTATTTCTATTTCCCTGTTCAGTATTAACATTTAAACTTCGGTCCTAAAATTGAATTGAATTATTACCAAGCTTGAATAAAATATAATGGTCATTGAAAACATGATATTTTCAATCGCTCTCGACTTTAGTATAGCCTCCTTTATATGTCATAGAATAACGCTGGTAGTGCTGTCAAACAAAATCAAAGACGAACGTCACTTTCGAACTCAATTCGACTTTTACCATGATTTTTTCATGTCATCCACATTTTTTATAATTTTTATCATTAACTCCATCACGACGAAGACTTGAAGACTCGAAGACTTAGAATTGAAGACTCGAAATACTTGACATTGGCAGAAATAGCTGATCCGGCTGATTGCCATATCATCAAAAGAAGAAGAAGACTTTTACCATAGATCATAGATTGCGTCAATGACAAACAACTGAATAATAAAAATTACGTGCGTAACATTACACTTTCCTGTCACATTTCATCGCGTTTCCATATTTATAATTTAGTTGATGTTGATAATATTGTACTCTGGAATCAGTCGACTGTTCATTTGTGAATAGTCATTTTAATTCGAATGTGTCCATTGCTGTAATAATGGTAAATGTTTTTTTATGATAAAGTTAAACTATAATTATGCCTGTAACTTTATTGCAAAATGACGGATTAGTCAAAGACTGTTGACAGTTAGGGTGCAGTGACATTTATCTCAATCAAGTGCTTTACTTGATACGAATCAACGTCAGCCCAGATAAAGGAAAAATTGCGAAAAGCATACAATTTTAATTACATCGTATAACATGTATACCTACAGGTTTGTGCGGAACCATCGGTGCGCGAGTGGGACTAGCTAGATTATAATATAAACTAATAATGTTTAACGAGAGCGGTGGGCGGTGAGTGTGCGCTTGTCGTGAGTGACATTATCATAGAGCATGTCAACGCTGATCGGCGCTTGCGCAGGTAACTGGGGCGGGCACGCGCCGCACGCGCTCGCTCACGCCGTGCGTGCTATGCTAACAGCGACTGTGTTAAGTGTTTACGATCACTGATTAGAATGTACATAACAAGTATGTATGTAAATCGGTATAAGTAGTCTCTTCTTATTGTTGAATCGGTATAGCTTGGTTTTAAAACTATCTACTAAAATAAATTGTAACTAAAAAACCGGACAGGTGCGAGTCGGACTCGCGCACCGAGGGTTCCGTACAAACCTGTAGGTATATTATTTGATGTTACTAAAAATTTATGCTTTTCGTATTTTTTTCTTTATCTGTGCTATAAGACGTTGCTTCGAACCAAATTTCAAGATTCTGAGTTCACGAGAAGTATCCTGTAGGTTTTGATTCCCTTGCGAGTGTCGAAAATTTGCAGCATAAACGGCTGTAGATATTGATTGCGTATGCTTAGAAGTTTGATCTTTTCACAGCTGCAAGGGGCAGTCGACCTGAGTATTTGATATATATTTCAGTTTGATACCTCCTCGCGTTCCTGAGAAAAAGTGTCTTGACAAACTGACAGATGGACAACAAAGTGATCATGTTAGGGTTCCGTTCTTATGTTTAGACGTACGGAACCCTACAAATTATCAACTTTTCGCAATCAAAATACTCAAAGTATATACGATATTTTTTCTTTTTGCCTGCCTGCCTGTCTGTTTGTTCCGATCTCGGGAACAGTTGGATCGATCTTAACGGGACTTGTTCTGTTAAATAGTTAATGACGTAAGGAGTAACTCAGATTTCTACATTTAGACTAGCTTTGTCCCGCGACATTCCACATCGTAATAACACCACCGCATCATATACTCAATGTCTTGCCAATTGCCCAAAGGAGTGAACGCCCACAAATTGCAATTAAATAACAACTTCGTCAGTCTTTCTGCTAAGATTACTTGCTAAAATACACCTTATGTGATAAACAGTGGAAACGGATGAAATAATAAAGTACCTACGGCTTCCATGGTCCGTCACTATGGTCTTGTTTTATTGCAGAGTCGGAGAAAGTGAAATGCAAAGAAGTTACAAGCGTATTATACATTTTATCTGTGGGTGCTTATCTAATTTTTGTACAAATTATCTGACAGATATCTTGATAGAAGTAACTTTAATTATAAATACAATATTTTCAATAAAACACTTGTATATACAACGCTTATTCCCGAAGGGATGGGTATGGCAATAACTGAAGTAGGTCAGGTACGGTCAATTAGGTCTCGGCCGGCTACTTTTATAAGAGTTTAAGAATAAAACGCAAGTCCGTGTGGTTACGCATTAATAAACGGAGCTACACCCATCAATACCACTTTCAAACCCGTGGTTGTCGAAAAAAAACGACTTAGGAAGGAAACTAGGCAGGGTATCATCACTGCAACGAGAAGGAACCCAAACCATTTTTTTACGTGTGGAAACCTGCACCTGGCGGAATCGAACCGACTAAAATCACACGGTGTGTCACTCTACACATGAGAAGGGACGGATCTCAACTCGATATCAACTCATCTGGATTGTGTGGTATTACAGGCCAAAAACTCCTTTCCATAGAGAGGATTTATATTTAGCTGTGGACTGTTAAAGGCTATTTATTGATGAATAATATAAAAACCATTAAGAATAACTAATGTTAACTGTAGTTTTATCTCTGCAATGTAAGGTTTTATGTAACCTCTGATTGTGATAACCAGTGGTGTGTTATCAATGCAATGAGCGTCATCATTAAAATTAAATAAGCGAAACAAGATGACAAGAGAAAATGTAAATGACTGAGGAAGGTGCGCATTTACTGTAACATTGATTAAAACAAATGCGTCAGTGAGTGTATCACCAATAAAGATGTTTGCGTCAAATATGTGTATCAAAACATACGTTTTTTTTACGACTGAGAGTCAAGTTTAATTGTTATTTTTAAGTAACTTGGAGATATATTATCTGCTGAGGTTTAAATTAAGAAATAAAGAATGTAGTTTATTACAATTCAATATTATAAAGGCGAACTGAATATTCTTATGTTCGTACGTACATTTTCTGAATGTTTTTTAAATATCGTTAATGCATGTTTTGTGTTGCACAAAATAGAGGCAACAGGAGAATTAAATCTAGAAGGACTCGCTGTAATATAGTATTGAATTAAAAACCTTTATTTACTGACTACAATTTAAAACTCAATTTAATAAGAAATAATATAATAATAATTAGAACTCTCAAAGTAATTTGTTAACTCTAAATTAGTGTCACGTGCTGTGTTTGTTTTGTTTGTTAAATAGATATAAGTCGTCAGTAACATCTATTGTCTTATGTATACATGAGCCATTGACAGCCATCAAAACACCGCCTATGGTAATGTTTGGTCATTTCGAGTGCACTGACCACTCGCGTACGAAACGTGACGCGAGCATTGACCTAGTTAAAATTAGAATAAAGGAGCGTCCATTAATTACGGGCTCGTTTTCATTTTAAGTAAGACCTCTTTTTCTTTATGATGAAATGGAAAATTTCTCTCGGTTACCCGTAGAAGATTTAAACTACAATGTTGACTCTCGAAAGGAATACTACATTAAAGTGAAGAAGTTAAGTAGAAGCTGTGGACATATGTTATTTATGTATGTACTAGATCAAACATAATATATATTAGATTTTAAGATATTATTGTACGATAAATTGTTTGTGTTCCTTAAAATAAAATAAATTAATAAAAGTGTACTATTATTATTCAAAGTTAATGTGATTTTACGGAATCTATACATGTTGGGCTCACGTATTTACTGGATGTTCCTATGTGTTTGTACGTAGTATACATACATAGGTGGGCACGTGAAGGACAACCTCGCTCAATGTTTAGAATTTATTTTAAAATGTCTAAAACAATTAATACCAAAGGGGCTATTCGTAGTCAAACTCTATCAATTTAATTTTAATAAATTTTGCATAACCGCTTTTTTAATTATTCTAATTTAAAGTGTCCATTCCGAATGTGCTTCTGTGTATTAGAAACCGGTCTAATTAAACAGAAATGTCTAAATTAATTCGCTAAAAAACCCTTACATGATCACCCAGGTCTAAAATGAAGATCGAATAGCTTTTATTTCAAGTAGGCCTTTTCAGGTACTTTCAAAACGTTACATTGCTCGGTACCAAAATGTCATTCCTGAATAGAAGAAGTGCCAAGTAACTATTGAAAACACTTTCTTAGCAACTATCACCGTCAGCTGGAAATCATAAAATTTTTCAGCAGCGTAAGAAACCTTGAAAATTTTTGACGAGAATTAACGAAAAAGGTATTATTAACGTTGAAACATTGAAACGCTAAGAAAAAGAAGAAATATTGCCTCTGAATCCGAGCCCTTTAACTTTAGGAAAATGGAAACTAAGAAACAGCCGTCCAAATAATGATCGTTGTAGAACAGTGCTGTGCGATTTTCACTCTCGATCTCGACGTGGGCTGCGCGCGCGCATTGCACCTAGCGCCACGGTCAAGGCGACCGGTGATCTACAGTTCTACACAACATAACTGTTTGACTTTGTACCGCGTCACGCGGTTTACAAATAACACCGCGATGTTTTAACACATAATCATGTCATATTATCTGCTTGTAATGGTTTACATAATTATATTTCTTGTCTTATCTTTGCGTTGTTTGTGGATATAATTTTGTACATTAACTTAACGTAAGCGTTAGACAATTATATAACTTAAAACAGAACAAGTTCGTTCGAATTATGTAAAAAAGTTAGTGAATAAATGTTATTATTATTTAGTCACTCTCGCGCGCGCAAGTGTTTCCGTATAAACTTATAATATGTTAGCTGACCCGGCAAACGTTGTTATGCCACATGTTAAAAAAATGTGAAAAAAATAACTTAAGGGGTGGTCACCATTATCATTTAGGGGTATGAAAAATAGACGTTGGCCGATTGTCAGATCTACCCGATATGAAAACAAAATTTTATAAAAATCGGTCCAGCGGTTTTGGAGGAATTTGGTAACAAAGACCACGACACGAGACTTTTATATATTTAGAATTGGATAAAATAAGCTTATTTCGTATTTTTTCTAGTGGCTAACTTTAATTTGCTCTCCTGAAAATATTGTCTCGTATATCATATACGCCTAATTTATTTTAAATTGAAAATTTAAGGTTTTAAATGAACGGTCTTTAATCCTTTCTTTTCAACGACAATCTTGTAGATTTCAGTGTTTCTGAATGGTTCAAAATCGGTCAAATCACAACAAACAAGTGTCACCCAAAAACAGTCTACCAAGATTTTTGAAATAAATACATTAATCAGTAAAATTGCAAACCACTTTGTGTTATACAGTCCTGAGAAATAGAGATTGTCACTAAGTCATATATGTTTCACTTCCAGGATCCTATAAAATTCTTAAAGCTTATAGCTCTGTGCTGGTTGTTAGTCAATATTTTCCTCAGAACTATTACTTTAACGATAACTCCAATTATCAATAGACAACATGATAGAAAGTAGTAAATACAACATTAGAAAGTCGAACTAAACAAATTGACGGGAAAACGAACTTATGGTAGAAGGAATGATTCATTTTTGAGGCCCAAACTAAACATAGTGTCGAAATATAAGTTTTAAATATATACTTTAGAAATTAGCTTAGGTATTTGTAGAAAATTTTGACATTGAAGACTGAAATGATGGCATGGTTCCTGTATGAAGGAGACGCAGAGCAAGCCCCGGAAGGCTCAAAAAAGAAATTCATTTGTCTTTATTCTGCCTTCCTGGTTATGGGTGGAATGTCAGACGCGACTCCTTTAGGGCTACTGCCTTGAGTATCTTGCGAATGTTTTTAGTAAGGGTGACGGGTTTTACAGGTTATTTGTAAGTTATGGCAGTTTGACATAACACCTATCCCTTTACGAGTAAATCATTTGAAACTGATTGGACGGTTTCCTAGTCCTGGAAAACCATTGCTTAAAGATAACTTTATCCTGTGTAGTGTAAAACCAAAGCTCTTACACTACACTACACATTCAGAAGTGGGAAATGAATCATTAAGTAACACTCGACTCTGTTGTGTAATACAGGATTAAACCAAGTTTTCTTGCTGCTACAGATGTTTCCTCCATAAAATTTAGTGGCAATCTAAGATTGGTTTTTCGTAATGAGATTAGGAAGGAAATCGATCTCTTAAGCGAACGGTGCTACCAGGGCATAAGCAAACTATAGGAGGTTCTCTTTGAATAGCCTGTGTTCAACACATACTTATTGCCTTTGTGTGGGCGGACTAAGATGAATCACTATAGTAAATTAAAAAGGAATGAAGAATGTTTCTAACTATATTGAAACACCGCTAACCACAATACACAAGACGGGACGTGCTTCTTTGCCACCCTAATAGAGTAAATGTGCCAGTAAGTACTTACAAAGGCTCAGTCACTATCCTGTTTATTGTCCGCAGTCAGGCAACTCTTTCGAATTCAGGCCATTATAGCAATTTGAATAATAACATTGAATTTATGAAGGTGTGACGTCATAAGTCAGTAGTTCGCATAAATAATATTTCTATTCCGTTATGTGTTTCTATATAAGATCGGGACCACCTAGGGTCGCACGTTTATGCAACAAACCTGCCATTCCCATAGGCATCTTAAATCACTACCTGAACCTTACGATGGTTAATTTTAGTCTTAGAAGAAGAAATATAATCGACGACTAGCTTTTAGCCACGGATATTTTTAAAAATGAATTCCGACGTCCTTCAGGAACAGTGTGCTTGTCTAGATAAACGGTATAGAGACACGTAACTTGGCCAGATTCGTTCGATCCACAGAAGTCATTTTCGGTCTCTTTGGTTGACAGAGGGACGCGGAGATTACGTGCCGGCGCCAATATTCTGTACAATTAAACATACCAACTGATTATCACATCTATACGAATATTAAAAAGCTGAAAAGTTTTTGATTTAACGGGCTTATCTAACAAACTACTGTTTTAAATTGAGAAGAAAATGTTTTTGGGTATAAATCAAACCAATAACCTATAGATCAGCTGAAGATCACTAATCACCGTTTCGCTGTATCATCAGGAGAACTTAAAACGTATTGGTAGGAATGAAAACAAAATAAATCGGTTCAGAAATGATTTATAAATATTTTTAATAAATAAATACTTCGAACATCTTACATTCAACGCCATCTAGTCCCAAGCTAAGCAGAGTTTGTGTTATGGGTCTAGTACTCACAATACAAGCACAACTGATATAAATGCATATGTACTTTTTTTTGTAAACACATACATATTAAACATAGAAAATATCCAAATTCCGAAACAATTTTCGTCCGACCCGGGAGTCGAACCCGAGACCTCAAGCACAGCAGTCGCATACACTACGACTACATCTAGAGGCAGTCAAAATTATACATAAGTTAATCAGTGTTAAATATATATTTTATTTATAAATATGATTGATAATGAAGAACTAATAAGAAATATTTAAAATACTATTTACCTTTAAATATTCATTGATTCATGATTAGATATCAACGGCATACATGTATTATTGATAAGATATACGGCGTAAGCCAATGACCGGAGAAAGCAGCGGCTCCGGTTTGAATAACATCTGGACCCGGTACAGCCACCCGACACCGCTTCCCCCACTCAGGTCTGGCTAGGCGTTAGCTAAATTAACATAATAAGACTAGAATATCTGGAGATAACATTATCACTATTATATCGCTAATGCCTAATTGTATGCATAGCTTTTGAATTATTTACTTTCTGTTCTTAGGTGTAGCGATGACCTGGGTTTAATTCGTAGGTCCTGTGAATAGGTACTTGGATTTTTCCTTCACATATTTTCTCGGTACTCTCTCTCAATCTCTTCTTACGAGTCAGTCAACGGCAATACGAGCTCGTTTCCTCCGATATTATGTTAATTACAATTATCGCGATAAAGAGAGTCTATATCCTTCCTCAAGAATCAAAGTATCTCCATACCAATGTCATTGAAATCTGGACAGCGATTTAGCGTGTAATGTTAACAGACAGATAGACAGACACAGTACCTTCGTATTTATGATATTGTACAGATATGGACTGAACAATCCTAGCCACTTTTTTACTAAAATCGTATCCCCTGATTCTCGGAAGGACTTAAGGGTGGCAAAGCACTAGTGACTCCTGAGTTAGTTCTTAGGCACGCAACCCTTTCATTTGCCCTCTATACCACAATAAGTGTTGTAAATCAGGTATTTATGCATTAGCTGTAAATACATACACACATTGCGCTCATTTAAACAATAACTTATTTATTTTTCTCTTTATTTGCAGTTCACCGTAGATCGTAAAATGAAACAGACATATTGAGAATTGGTAAGTGTTGTTCGATAATATATTTGAAAACCGAGGGCCAGTTTCACTACGCGATGATAAAGCCTCAGAGTATTCTGTACTTATCCATCAAATAACTATTTTACATATTTCGTTTTGACAAATTGTCAATAGAAACATGAATGTCAGATATAAATATTTATATCAGTAAATTTTATCCGTTAAATAATGGTATACAGCAGGTAACTATCTGAAACTGTATCAGGAAGTGATGAAATGGACCCTAAGTTTTTTCCGTTTTCTTTTTTCATTTGTCTTTTATATAACAATGTTTAATAATCTAACATACACATAGAAGAAAAGTCGTCGATGAACACCTAATACTGTCATAATAAGCTACGTATTACAAATCCCAGTTTAAAAAAATAAAATTCATATTTTTTAAGTCTTGCATTCCTCCATATAAAATTAAACAGTGCCAAATTTCATACTTCTACGTTCGAGTAATTCTTGTGAAAAATTCTATTTTGTTTTTACTTTATGTAATAATATATACATATAGATATTAAGACAGCTGTCACCTAATCAACACATGAAAAAATATATACAAACAAAACTTATGATTTAATTGAAAAATCCTTGTTTCATAAAGTTGTATTACCCATAAATGGATGTTGTGTCGGTAAAACTAACATTTCATTGATCCTTACCTTAAGAACATTACATATTTATGTGTAAGTTGTAAACATACAAGTAAAATACATTTATTAACACAATAAACACCATACAAGGATGTTGAAGGTGATTTCAAAACTATTAAGTTTTATATTGTGTACGTCCCACGCCGCTGTTGTAGTTGATTTATTCAACTTCATTGTGGGTTTATTCTAACTTTATAAATTAAGCCATATCGGCATCAGTGATTCTCGTGTCACAAAACTTTTAAATTTATACATGATGTATAATCGAGACACACGAGCTGATAATGTGACAAAGTGAAAGCCGGGCAATTACCTTCAGGCAATATAAACCCCCCTAGATATGTGTTGTGTATATACGTGTATAATTATATAAAGAGAAGCTGCGTCACACTGAAAAAGCATACTTTAGAACACCATCATTAGCCCAGTCCACTGCCAGACATTGACCGCTTCTATTGCACATCACTTTGATCAATTTGGAGCTCCATCCAGATCCTACCAACCATCTTGCGCAAATGCTATTTCACGTGGCGGCATCCTACGGTTACATCCTACACTACGTTTACCGAAACACGGTTCCATCCCAGAACTACGGTTCTGGTTTCTACAGTTCTTCATCAGAGAAGTGATATCTCTAAGAGAGGAAACTTGAATTTCAGTAGAAATTTGAGAAATAATTAATGTGTTGCTCATTAGAAAGGAATAAAAGCCAGATATGATTACGTATTCGGGTAACAAAGACCTAACAACCTCCCCACACAAAATAATTCTCAGTTAATAATGATGAGTTGTCACTGACTCTCTACTGCTTTCTGCTGTAATCAGCGCAGTGGGAACGGTCACATTGCGCGACAATATCCACAATTGTTACAGTGCATTCGCTGCAATTAAACTTAAAAAGGACGTAAGTTGCGTAACAAAGCTACTAAACCCGCCTTAGTCGGTCACACCAATTGGTCGAATACAATTGGCTAGTGTTACGGCACAAACGCCGAACTACCTCTAAACTCTTACACATAGAGTTGAGAATCCTATTTTAATTTAATGAGCGGCTTTCTACACGCGTCCTGAATATTGCGCGTGAGTTTATCCGCTTATCGTGGCGCTGTCCTGACCATTTTGGGCGCATTCAAAGTAAAACACGAATGCGTGCGGAACTCGTCGGCCATTCTACGGTTAGTGGACATAATTTTACTGTCATAACTGCTATCTATTATTGTATGCTCGTTTGCTGTAGTATTTTGAACTTAATATGTAAGCAATAAGTGCATTTTCATTATTACAAACAATTGGATTATGTCTATTAGTTTGTCCAACGTGATAAACAGTAGATGTACTGGCCTGCAATCGTTCTGCAAAAGGAACTGCAGCGCCTGCTTTAAATCGCTACTGATTAAGTTTTAGAATATACAGAGTTTCAATAAGTGTTTGTGGCTGAAGGAAGAGACTGACTAAACTAAGGTTGACCAATGTTATGATAAAAAAAAAACTAAAATATTTTAAAATCAATTTTTCAAAGTATCATCGTAAATACATAAACAAACAAACAACAACCCATAATGTCCCACTGCTGGGCTCGGGTCTCCTCTCAGGAGAGGGTTAAGGGCATACGTCCCCACGCTGGCCAAGTGCGGGTTGGGGACTGGCAAGAATACGTTGTGGCTACGTAAATCTTGCCTATCGTAAATACATGTGACCCATAAAATAAGGAATTAGCAAATAAATCAAATAAAGTTCCTCGTTACATCCTACTATTAAAGGAAAGCCGCGTGTCCAGCCGTGGATTGCAATTGGCAGATGATAATCCTAATATTTTCACCTCTAAATTACTTTTGATTTCATCTTTAGACACGTTTCTTGTTGCACTATGTACTGCTGCACACATTGCTCCTCTTGAAGAAACCTGAAGTAAGACAGTAAATATTGCTGCATTTCTTTCTATCTTCTTTCCTCTAGTTCCCGATCATTGGGTTCAAACCTGAAATTGAAAGATCTCTCATGAATTCCGTCTGTAAAGTACATTGTCCAACAAATCGATTTGCTACTTCAAATTGTATGAATTTGTCGGAGCGTAACCGCCGCGCTGTCTGCTCCCTGCGCCTGAATGAATGGTGACGTAATACCAGTTAGAACGACAACTCTGCTAACACATCTTTGATGTTTTTGAGGAACGTTAAGTCACTTTAAATTAGATAAGATTAAATTACACGAATTTGTAGGTTTTCATCATCATCATCAGCCTATCGCAGTCCACTGCTGGACATAGGCCTCTCCAATTTCACGCCACTTAGTTCGATCTATGGCTTCTCGCATCCAGCTCCTGCCAGCCGTCCCGCGCAAATCATCCCTCCACCTGGCCTGTGGACGTCCTTCACTATGTTTGCCGAGACGCGGTCTGCACTCAAGAACTCGTTTACTCCAACGGTTATCGGTTCTTCGGCAAATGTGACCAGCCCACTTTTATTTCGCCTTATAATAGCTATCTTCATCTTCTATTTAAATAAAAATGAATCATCTAAATGTATGTACGCACATAACTTTCGATCGACTGCAACACATTCGATATTTTTTTTTTAATATATCTGTTATTGTCAGGACAAGGTTTGTATAGAAGAAAATTAAAAGAAAACCGAAAGTTCTATATCATTTTAGTCCACTACCCGTAGGAAACTGAAGCACGTATAAATATACAAGGTTTTCGGAAATTCAAATAATATTTGACGAAAAAATATAGCTGTACGAAGTTCCCCGATCACCTAAATGAAAATATTTTACACGGGATTAACGAAGATAAAGACTTCCTTAAATGAATTTAAGTTATAGGACATACCTTAAACTCATTTGATTGTAAACGGCTGCCACTGTTCATGGACCCTTGCAACACAAGAATCACAAATGCGTTATGGCCATTTGAGCCATCTCAACGAACTTGGGATAGAGCGAATTAGGCTTTGGTAACCTCATTCACTCGGTGAAAAACAACGAAAGACTTACTTTCTGTGGTCTTCTTACTATTCCGGTCTCGACCGAGCTATTTTTGGTTAAGCATAAATGTCCCATGGGGGAAAGCATGACCCTGTATCGAAATCTTGTGAAATTCAAATTATAAAATTGTAAGTGACAAGTGAGCGTATGAATGTATTGATTAGGGATCGTTTACACTTTTAACTGTAGCGTACGCGACTGCTGTTTATGAGGTCTCGGGTTCGAATCCTGGGTCGGACCAAATGTTTGTATGATCTGCAAATATTTGTTTCGGAGTTTGGGCGTTTCCTATGTATAATATGTATGTATTTACAAAAAAAAGCGTATATATGTAAAATTATCAGTTGTCTAGTACCCATAGTACAAGCTCTGCTTAGTTTGTCTGCTAGATGGCGTTGTGTGTTAAAATGTCCGAAAATATTTATTATTATTTATTTATTATTTAACTGTGCTAAATTTCATCTCCTACGCTCGCATAATTTTCGTAAAAAGGGGTATAACGTTTTTGCTTCACGTAATATTTAATTAATGTATAGAAACCAAGAAATAATTGAAATTAAACCACTCAGCTGTTAAAAAGTCATTATTTGCATTGCAACACTAGGAATAGAATTTCGTAATAATTCAGTTTGTTATATAATTGTTAAAATTGCTTGTACGAGCTAAAAAAACAGTGAGTATTGAAATGAAACGGATTTATTTCAATTACAGTATCGGTACCTGAATATAATTAAATTGGTAGTAAAGCAATGATAAATTTAATTCACTTGGTGTCGGAAACATATTTGTGTGAAGTGAACTTCCAACTTATTATTATATCTCTCAGCTGTCTAGATCACTGACCACTTGACAGACTGGTTAAAAGGGAACCTAATTAGGACTGAAGTTCGTTTTATTTTTCACACAATAAATATAAATGCTTGTATCACTTTGTCGGCTTTCAAACAAACACATAAATAGCCGTAGCGACCCAGTTGTACGCCAATCCCTAATTGTTTTTCTCTTTGCCTCAATTAGGGTCGTCACGTCCTAATAACCCGCCGACTGAAATAATTCCTCTCTGCCTGGACGGTTACCCTTTGTATCAATTGTAAAAATCCTGGTAGTCGTGTTTCATTTGAATGTCTTTCTTTTATAGACTTTTGTTAGATGATAGATCTAGAATACGTCGGAATTTTCTAATTTTATGTAACTGTTTTTAGAAATACAGTTTTTAAATTGCAGACCATTATAATATTTATAGTATATATATTTTTTTCTATAGGCCAGAATATTCATACACAGCTATATATGTTTAAACGGTACATCGAAGGCCGTTTGAGATCACCAGAGACATTATGCACACATGTAAGTAGGGCTCTTCCCCTTAGCGGAATTTCTAGAATAGTAACCACCTAAGAAATTATATAATTATCCAATGGTTCGCAAATATAAACATAACAAAAGCTCTGTGTTGACCAAACTGCCTTTGTCATCTCTCGCGGTTGACAGCCCTGACAATGGTGCAGATGTTCTGTTTGCGCAGTGACGCAATAATCAGTTCCGCTTTCCGTGCTAACTATGCTGCTCTCTGCCTCTACTGTCTTCGCGCCCAGATTAAAAGATATGTTTAAAGTACTCAGACATCATTATCTCTATGTAAAGTACATAATTATCTCCAAGACGCGCACAGACATCACACGGCACAATTGTATTACACACAACGAAGGTATATTCCACTAAATTCAGTGTAATTCAGGAAAATCTAAGTAACTGATCAGTAGACTCTAAGACCAAACGGCACAATTATTATTTATTTATTTATTTAATTTATTTAATCTTCATGCAATTACATTGAAAAAGGCGGACTTAATGCCATGGGCATTATCTTATTATTATTACTGTTATGTATTTTTTTTATTATGATATAGGGGGCAAACGAGCAGACGTATCGCCCGATGATAAGCGATTACTTCCGCCCATGTATAGTAAAATGTATTCCGTATTTGTAAGTTGTATGTTTTTCGCACTTCGATAATATTTTAGCTATGTTGAAAGTTTCGACTAGTAACCTAAGTCGTAAATACCAGGATAACATAAGCATACATCAGTAAAAGTATAAGTAAGTATCCTGGTACCATGAAATAACTAGTGCAAGTATGCAACTCTGCTATTAGCTATGACATACCGGGCTAGCAGCAATAGATAGGAACACAAATGTACTAAGAAGCACCGTGACGTATGCATTTCGCTGCGTTTCAATGAGAAATCGAAGAACGAAGTATAGTTTCAAATTGTGTCCGGTGGCAAAGTAACTATTAGAAAACACCCTCTCGAGTGTAGAGAGTGGTTAATACCATATTTGCGACATTGCTCTCTTGAACAATAAATTACAGTAGTGAAAAAATCTTTGAACGTGCACTTTCTAGATAGACTAGGAGATCAGACAATAAATGCAGTAATAGACACTCAAATTATTCTACTTATAGCCAGTGACGTTGATTAGACCATTTTCTCGAGTGTATTTCGTTAATATATGTCGGTTATCTTAAAAACAATCAAAATTACTACAGAATAAAATTATTTAAATTCTTTTCGCATGCATGGCTGCAGCATAATCCGAAAGTAAAAAACGTATTTTCATGCGATAAAATTCATCACAAAAATCAACATCACGATATTTATGATGAGCAAAAATAAAAAATTGTCATAAAGACAAATACATACATGGTCAAATGTTCGTGAGACTTGGAGACAAAAGCGAAATTTTTTTGGCTATTACAGTTTTTATACAGAAAGTCTCACACACCAGAGTTATGCTTTAATACATAATGATATGTTAGTTTTATAATGAAGACATTTTCGCACCTACGTAAATCAGATACAACGATCTTGAGAATGAATGTAGTTGATTGACCGCTTATATTGAGTAAGCGGCCAACACTACGCGTATTGTTTGACATTTATTTTTTTAAGTTTCAAAGACAACGTGTAACTGGAATATTTGAAGACTTATAATTTAATAGATTTTTAACTAAATTTGCGGTAACTACACCCTGTGGGCCCCCCATCACATATGTAGTTCAAAAAGGAGTGTACCCATATCTCTGCTCAACTAACTCTTGAGTCCAGATGGCCATTGGCGTTTGTTACCTTTTGTATCTACCAATTGAACGTCTTTTATTCGTATGAACTATAAACTATTTTTTTGTTAAAAAGACATTAAGAACATACATCCTGTGTGAGAGACTTTACAAACATACATGAAACGGATACAAAAACCACCCAGACTCAGAACAATAGTTTGTGAATCAGATAAAGTGTTGTCCCATGTTGGATTTGAACCCACAACACTTGGCGCAGTTTAAAGCTACGTGGTGACCGCTTGAACCGCTAAACCACTAGGCCAACCGTGCAGTCAACTGACATAAGATTTATAAAAGCAAAATCAACGATAAAGTTTATAATGTTTTCTTTAACACGAACTATATTATACAATTGTGACCACTTACAACTAAACGAACATCAACTTAATGACCGCGCTGTAGCTAAAACACAGTAGCAAACAGTTTGTCAAACGTGACCAATTCCTGCACTTTCTCGTGTAATGTCCTCGCGAATTCGTGACTAGTTCATCAGTCACAAGATTAATTGTCAATTTTAAATGTCACGTGAATAACTGGCTAGGTTGAATGACGTGGATTATATTGAATAAATTACTGAATAACATTATCTTCGGGTCAAGGTTATTTGATAAAAATGCATCTACATAATCTTCGGTGTTTCATCGGTAATAATATTAAATTAATCAACTTCATATTTTTTAACCACAAATAAATATATGACTGAATTCGTAAACGCCATAACCGCTATTGAAAACTGAGAAATAACCATTTCATCAAAATAATAATGAAGCAGAATACACAAAGACCATATTTGTACCGAATGGGAATTAAACTATGAACCCCTGGTGTGCCGGTCGAATGCAGTCATCACACACACACACTTTAGTAGTCTTCTTGTTAACCCCTCACAACTAAACTCAATGCTTTTGTAAGGTTCCCGTCGGAATTGTGTTAAATGGGGTTCAATCCCCAAACTATTAGATCGCAAGTCTCACACTTTAGCGCTTTTGCCGTTGATAAATGCAACTAATATTTATAAATTAAAATACTTGTATTATGATAATTGGCATGAACCCTGAGCTGCAAGTTATCAATCAAGTTTGTGCCATCCATCTATCAGAGTGTGTGATCAAGTGTCAGTGTGTCGCCTCGTAAGGCAGGCTAATTTATGAGACGAGTTTATAGTTCAAGTTCAATTGTGTGTTGATTTTAGCTTTAATTGGATTATTTGTAAGTAATAACTAGAGGATTATATGATGAGATGAGATGTCTACAACATTATTTGTATATCAGCCTAAATCAAGATTCTTGAAGCGGTATTCGGACTAGGAAAGCATATCGGTCCTAAAGAATTACGCTGTTAACTTGCTGAGAGTCTAGTGCAGTGTAGAGGGTAGGTATAACTCGATGAGTTATGTGTTGGCAGCGCGTGAAGAAAAACAAACCACGGTTCGCCGAATGATAGATTACCGGCTCGACGCGCCTGTGTGTGAAGCTTGGGAATAACATAAATAGTCCTAAAGGCGCGTCGTTGCCGATTTTTTTTTAAATTATCTCACTTTTTCATAGAGTATATGCCGAAACAACTAGGAACAAGAATCTTCCCCAAAACTCTTCATTTTTGACCCTTGTACTAGACTAACGGATAATCTTAGGAATGATTTAATTTTAGAAAGGAACCGAAGTGTTGGAATCTAAATAATCTAGGTCTCAATCACGACCTCCTGACAAAGTACAAGGTTAAAGCGATTTAAATGAATCTGACGCTGTCCTGTCATTTGACGACAGATTATAAATCTCGTCTACTCGATAATTGCTCTTAAAACCGGTTTACATAAACATCGATGTTATAATTAAAACCGAATTTTATCTAAATATAGTCAGCATCTGGCCACACTATGCCAGCCACATGTCTTTAAGGGGGTTTGATCGACTGTGGCTCGGAGTAAACTAAAATAAACTTCGCGGGCTTATGTGTTATCAAAAATAGTTGAGAATTCTATCTTTTCGATTAGGCATGTAATTTACCCCGTTTCTTGAAAGAAATGGTCTTACTTAAAATATCCAAGTGGTTCGATGTCCAAAAAAAACAAAAAAATATGTGAAGAAAACTTCATTAAACCGAAAGGTTTGTATTAACTGAAAACCAATGCATGTTCGCCTTACTTCTCACCCCATAACATATTATTACCATGTATACAGAGTATGTTTCTGGCACAGAATCTGCATGTTAATACCATTATTTTGTTAAACAATAGGCGTTATACAGTAAGTGATTGGGGCAATAGGTTATCGGTAACAGGTAACACTTGGTGAGCCGGTACTAGGGCAGCATGAATGGAAGACTATTTGTAACTAAGATATACATAAGGAATAGTTAGTGTAATTCTGCCTTATGGATTATTGTTTGTAAAAACTAATGTATTTTATGTAACTAGACGTTACTTTGTCGAATTTTGTACTATAACAGATAGAAATATTATGCACTCTCCGTCCTATATTTTAGATAGTCATTTATACACATTTTTTTTATTTAATTGAACACACTGTTAAGTATGCTTCCGTGGTTCATATTTGGTAAAAAAGGGGAACAGGAAAAGGGGGCAATATTGTAGTATGATATGTCAGCTTAAGGTCTGGACGTCCAGTCCAGACGCCTAGTCCAGACATTCCGAACAGACTAGCATATACGAAAGATATCTGATCAACAAATGTGATACTAGGGTAGTAGGTTTTGAGAGGACGTTGTTGTTAAAAGGAATGATAAATTCCTATTGTTACATATGTAATCAATCACCGATTTTTAACATTATCGCAATTTTCGGCCTTTTTCAAATTTTTTGGAATGAGTTTGACTGCTTTCTTTTACGACTTCCTGCCTCCCTTCTTCGAGATGTAATGAGTTGAGCAGGATAAGGGAGCTATAAGATAAGATGAGGTCTAATATTGTTCGGTTCGACGCTTTCTAAGCGGGTTTGCTAATAGGGAAAAACGTATTGGGTCTAATAAGATTATTTAAGAGACTGATGAAGCATTATTCGCTAATTTTCTAATTAGTTGAGACCTCTCAGATCTTTTGCAAGATTTAAACAATAGAGAGACTAAAAGCAAGCTGTAACTGACATAATTGCTGTATTTTATTTGTTTCTTCGTAACGTCTTGGTGCCTCTATTATTTTAGCAATGCAATACTATTCATTATGCAAGTTTAATGTGACAAGTAAGTCTTTGAATTCGTATTTTCTCTATACAAACGTGTAATTCAGTAACAACTACTATTAGCACAAACGAATGCCCGATCATTGTAAGTAGTAGTTGTGTGATCAATTGGAGCACGTAATTAATGGGTTTTAGTCGCTTCACTTTTGTAATTATACACTTCATTCACAGTTTCTGCTTTATGCTGTCAGCACTCGTGTTTTTGTTCAGTCCTGGTATCTATTTTCGTTCTTAAATAAACTTAAAAATGAGGTACCTACTCGCAAATACAATGTCAACAACTAGTTTACAATATCATTTTTGTTTGCGCAAATTGTCACTCAATCGATAGGTCCAGGAGTTTCGTCTTTGAACTCTGCTTCTTTGTAAATTATAGTTTGAAACAGGTATTTTAATGTTAAATAAGCTAGTTTTTAACAGACACAACGATATACCATTACAACAAAAATTAATACCCACTTTCAAATATACTATCCAAACATTAAGACGTTAAAGAAGCGGTGTGAAGTACCATTTCCCTCATTAGCACCAATTTGCAGACACAATGTGGCTTGTGAGGAAGCTAATTCTACCAATTCGCGGTACTTTATGTAGAATTAGGATAACTACAAACTGTTTTATGTTTAAAAAGATGGTACATGATCTCTTACTAATGAGATTTCAGGTTTATCTAATTGATAATACACTTTCTATTCCAGTGCCTATTACTAGCTTACGAACATACCTAGTGTAAATTTGTGTGAATTTCTTAACGTGTGGGTGTGTGTGTGAAAACAATGTATAAAAACAGCTGAAAAAAATATGATGGCAGGATTTTTTCAATTACGCTTCTTAAGAAACTGTACCCACACAAACACCTGTTCTTGATGTCTCTAATCTTCTCGAGTTCTATATTAACCGTTCTATCCTTTACAGCAATGAGCTGGTTACAAATTTCGTAACATACAAGATAAACAGTTTCAAGGCGTGCTCCCAATATTAACGAAGGAGGATCAGTCCATCTGCTTACAATAACAATCACGTTGTACACCGGCCTACAACACCAGATCTTGGCTAGTTTGTAGTCGTTGGTCCAAATTGAACCTCTTTTTAACACGATTTCATTTGTTTCTTTTATATATAAAATTATTTTAGAATCAGTACGTACGACTAAAAACTTGAAGCAAGCGATAGGTATTCGAACCAGCAAAGTGGCATTTTAGGACAAACCATCCTTTCTATAAAGAGACCTATGTCCATCTGTGGGCTATTGATAACCATAATAAAAAAATACACGAATCAGAACCACTTTCTTTAGCTAAAATGAAAAATAATTGTAATACTCCTCGAGTTTTACATATAAGGTGTGAACAAATTAACGTTTCTCGGTAAAAGCACGTTCGGTTATAACTCCTGAGCTTCTGTGTGCGCCTGGTACATCGTGTATGTTGAAATTGCCCACTCATTGAAATAAATAGCACAATCGCGTTTCTTTCACCGCACATCACCACGATCTAACTGCGCTAATTGCTGACTGACAAGAACAAGCACATGCAGAAGTAGAAGAGTACATCACTAGTAAGTAGTATTAGGGTTGTCGATCATGCGAGACGTATTGTTTTAAATTTATAATTCTAAGGCATTTATTTATATTTTATCGGAGTTTTTCTACAGCAATTGCTAGTTTTTGTTTTTGAGGATTGAATTCACCTGATCTCCGACGATGCACAAATGGCACAATAGGTGTTGGGCGTATTTAAGGCACCGATTGCCGCTAGCCGCCAGAGGCCTGTGTTGTGTCTTGTAGGGTCATTAAAAACTTTAAAGTGGCATTATTTTAGCATCGGTACCTTAGATGCAACATGCTGAGACAATTAATAAAAATATTATATTATATTGATATTATAAATCATTTTAAGTACGAGCGTTAATTTTTATTATACTTTTTATTGACGGTGTCCGAAGTTGAAGTTAACCCTAAACCGTAAAATAGTGTTGCGACAGCGCAGCGTCATTGCTTGAGCACTCGATCCATCAATGAACTCATAAAGAGCAGCGCCGCGGTGCGCAAGGAGTGTCGGAGGCACTTCCGCTATAACGCCCTTATGGACCTACGCGTCGACGTCATGTCAAAAGCGGTCGCGATTGTTAAACATTTTTAAAGTGAAAACTTCTATAGTCGCGTTGAGCACTTTTTAGGGGAGAATCTAAGGGTTCGTATCACCGACATGCTAATGTTTTATGTTGATTTGATAATTTTAATTTAAACATTATGAAATTACTAACTTTATACATTCACTTTACTAATAACATTCTAAGCTTTAAGGTTTCACTTCTCTCGGGAGTCTTTAAGACTTCCATTTTTGTTATTTTGGTTTATAAACACTATAACTTGTGCAATGGTACCAAATGATACGATAAATTTGCTATTTGACGGTCAATGACACATTTTCAATAAATTGATTGATATGCTGTTAATTAACAATTTTACGCAAAAAGTCATTCGCGTCCATAATTTTATAAACATTTTCGCGAGTAGTGCGTTTTGTAATAAACAGTTATGTCTTTTGTAGACCCGCTGTGCCGACACGAAAGGTCTCAAATGGGAGTTAAACTGTTCATACTGCTACGATCGTAAACAAGTCAACTAACTATTATATATGGCTTGCGACAACGGTGTTCCTTTGTACAAATTTGAGTTATGTTTTCATATACTTTTTGGAGGGGAATGCATATCTGTTTAGAAGAGATGGCGATTAATAATGAGTACAATCATGTTATGACCTAAAAATAAAAAGAAAAGGTATAAAAAACTAAGAACCTAAAACCTTTTGTTAAAATTTATAAGGCCTATGTAATCCGGGTCATTATTATAAATCTATTGACAACCTCGTGCTTTAAAACCGGTTCAGTAGTTTAGGCTCTATGGTTTAACATACAAATATAGATATATACAAACATATATATAAACATAGATATATAGACTACCAAAATTAAATATGAGGGTTACAAATAATATAAATAAAATAACGATTACGGGACATATTAATTGTCCCATGCCGCTTGCATCTATAATCTTTAACCATAGCTAGTCTCTGGTGGTGTATTTGTTTTTCTTTTAATTTTGTTGCACCCAGCGTCACTCTCACGACTAAGACGCATCTATTGACGTCGAGTAAAAACACGAAATTCCATTAAACGGACCATGAAACTGATGTGTTCAAGGAATAAAAATATGATACACTAATTAACTCAACCTCGTTTGCGTCGTTTTTCAGTCAATATCGGTTCCTATTGGTCTACGTGTGATGTGAACAATCCTATATAAGGCAGACTAGCAAAAGACAATAAAATAAAGAAAACGTGTAAATCGGTTAGATAGTTTCAGAGTTCATTGTGAGCGACAACTTGACACGAGAATTATAAATCATCTTTACATACGTGTAGTAAATACAATAAAATAAAATTGGAGTGTCTGTTTCTAATATTAAAATAACCGCTTTGTACTAAATGCAAACGTATGTATGTATACACGGTACATATACCAAAATAACATTTAAAAAATTTTGTCTGGCTGTGGCTTCAGCTGTCTGTTCGTTTAAATCTTTTAACTACTCGATGAATTCCAATGTAGTTTTCAGCAATATATAGAGTGAGTATTAGAGATTCAAGAGGAACGTTTAAATGTGTAATACATGCATATTAAAGGAGAGAAGACTTCCGAGCGAAGCCAGGCCCGGGTTGCTAGTAATTAGTAATATAGTCTAAGAAGTGATAATGTTTTCTTTGTCCAGTGTGAGTACTTGAGGCACATTTCTCACAGAAATGTGTTGTAATGAAGCAGTTAAACGATTTGAAAACATCCTCTAGCTATAGAAAACATTGTCTGCCGATATCCACAACATAGCCCTCCGGTGGCGTACACCTGCACTACATACTACCAGTTGAAAGAAAAATAGTTGATACTAATCCTCGTAGCATTTTATTTTTAGGCTACTATACCCAAAGAATAAAACGAGACCCTATTAATAAGACTCCGCTGTCTGTGCATCTGTCACCAGGCTGTCTCTCGTGATACCGTCATAGTTGGACAGTTGAAGTTTTAACAGATGACGTATTCCTGCTGCTTCTATAACAACAAAAACTAAACACAGAATAAAATATATATTTAAGGAGTCTTCCATACAACGAACTTGATTATTTTCCCCGTTTTTTGCTTGATATCAGTAATGGCTATAGTATACCTATGGCCATTATTGATATCGAGCTTGCAATGTATATAAAACTAGCTTTTGCTTGCGGCTTCCTTCGCGCAGAAGTAGATATTTACATACATCCTTTTACTTTCCAGGCCGCCATAGTGTGGGTCACTATGCTGCATTGTTCTTTTTAGCATTGAGAATGGTGACCACCACTCTTGGATTCTGTTCATGCTTTCCATCAGGCAGGGCAGAGTCATTTTGGCAGCTTATACATAAAAAAAATCCCTATTTTACCTTCTAGGGGTGGCATTTTCAAAACCCTAGTTCCTAGTGCTCACTTACGTTATATAAAGAACCTACATGCAAAATTTCAGGATTCTAGGTTCAGCGGTTTGGGCTGTGCGATGATCTCTGGGTCTCTTAGTCAGTCAGTCACCTTCCTCTTTTATAGATATAGATGGTACGGAAGCCTTCTTGCCCGAGTCCGACTAGCACTTTGCCGATTTTCTATTTCGATTATAGGATAGAGCATTAACTAGGTATGATCGGACTTGTTAAAGCTATTGTTTAAATTCAAATCCCTCTGGATAGAATAAGGCTATTTGCTTCTTTGCCTTTTTATTCTGCCTTTTACGTAACATGCGCCATCGTCTTAAACCTGCTTATGCTCTGGAGTTAGGGTTACTATTTAGGAGCCTTATCGTTTCTCTCGTGACCTGCTCGAAAGGTTATAAACGTTACAAACGATAAAAAAAAAAGCTAATCAGTAAACAGTATCAGAACAACGCCAAATATATAATGAAAAAACAAATCGCAACTGCAAAATGGTTTAAATCTACCAAATATGCTAAATCATTGAAATCAGTCGAGCCGTTAAGGAGGAGGGCGACTACAGACACTGTCGGACATTTATGAATTAGATTTTTTTTACAATGTGAAGTTTATATCTAGACTTCTAATACATCTAGAAAATACCCACCTATTGTTTTAATATGTATTATTTGAAGTCCCAAAGCTTAATTATGAAAACTATATGAAGGAGTCATAACCGCGATTTCTCAATGCAACTTAATATTAAGTTAATGAACTTCACTCACCAAAGTAGAGGTTCATCGACCGCGAAGAGAAAAAGGATTTCTTTGGTATAAATTGCTAATACAATGGACATAAAACAAATTCGTCACGACATGTGACACGCGGAACCGCAGGTAATTGCAAGAGTATGTCATTGATCATACAATAATAGACTGTCGTGTGTGAGATGTCTATGATTCTTTTGATCTCAAACTATACAGAGCCTGTTCTATGGTAACCAGATTGTATAGAAAACCAAACATAATTATACTATCAACCCACGGGCTTTTACGGAAAATATAATATACCCTGTGTTACCCCGAGAAGATGCGGCGCTTAATTTTTTCCGGCGTCTTCAATATATATCCTTATATTTTACCAATATACTCAAAAGTTGAACAAATTACATACGAAAACCTTCCTCAAGAATCATTATCAAAATCCGTGCAGAAGCTATTGAGTTTATCGCAAACAGACAGACAGACTTTGTTATATAATATATAGGGATATATTTAAATACCCATGTAATAAGTAACGTTCAGACACATGACAAATGACCGTGTTCATCACACAACGGGGCTCGAGTCCGCGACCACTGGTATAGCAGTCAGAATCACTTGCTTGATGCCACTAGACCCTCAGGACCGTACGTTCCGTCATTAATATTTCATAGTTTACAGGAAAACTGATCGGTTCATTAAGAACCTTAATGACAACCATTCTTTTGACATGCAGATAATATTATAAGTATTACGAGCGACTGTAAATGTTCTATGAACAAAAAATATTAGTTTTTTTTTGGTTTGTTAACTATATCAGGTATTTGTCGGCTATACATAACACCTTTTACATAATATTTTATTATCTAATTAGCATGGTAGTCAAAATGACCAAACACGGGATGTTTTTTACATTTAAAACTTAATTTACGACCCAAAATTAAATAACTTAAAATGGGGTTTGTGTGTCACAGAGATTACATTTGCTATACAACAAACTAAATATTATATAAAATTACGTATAATAAATAAAAAAAAATATTTTCAATTACAGTAATTTTTTATGTCCTCGATTCTTTGCTATGTTTTTTTTAATTTGCTTTTGGACACAGGTTGACCTTTTTTACACTTATATAGTTCTGGTATTTAGCGATTGTGTAGCTTACTTTTAATAAAATATGCATCGGTTATTATAATAATACTCGCATATAAAAGAATCCACCACAAGCTAAATCAGCATTGGCGTAGTAAACATCTAAATATAAACTAAATATTTCTCAATACATGCAACTGTTCTCAGACTGTAAACAATATGTAGGTAAACCGCAGCTTAGCCAACTTAGCCGACGAAAGTGAGTATATGCGGTAAGAACTTGCGTCCCGGGTAGAAATTGTGCGGTACTGTGTGGTTACCGCAAGTGCGGTTACAGACGCCGTGACACCGATACCCTATTGTAAAATGGGCTTCCTTAACTTTTTGTTTTGCTCTTGTGCTATTTTAAACGCCTGGTACTTCGTATGTTTTAAGATTTGTCTACAGTAATACATTAAAAACTAAAATAGTAGAAAAACTCTATTGTGTAAATTGCGCTTAGTAGCTAGTAATGACGCTAGTAATGACGTGTAATGTATACGGACAAGCATTGGATTACTGCACAATCGAAAAAACCCGCTGCAGCGGTGTTTCATTTTCTCAGCAGACTTTCTGCATAAATACTTGCATAACTACGTGAAACGAAACAACCAAAATATATTCCAAACTACACACGTGTCAGGTAAATGACAGCTGTCAAGATTTTTTCATTAGTTGACCTCCTTTTTGTGTTTACTGATAATAGCAAAAGAAAAATAATGTATTATTTACTCAAAATAGCGCTGTGAAGTCTTAAGAGCAGCAAATATAACCTAAATAATTAAATAAAAAGTATATCAAATATTGTAACTTTGTAAGGCCGCTAAAACGTATATTTCTTACTGATTTCTTGGATGAAATTATTATAATTTTGATTGCGAAGGCACATTGACTACTCTACTTAGTTACTCGGTGTAATGTTTTAAATGTATGATAGACATAAAAAAATTGCAGAAGATTTATTAAAGGTATTCAGACATTCTAAATTACTAGAGTGATACAATTTTAGTGATGGTTTATGACATAATTATGCAAGGCGATCATGACGTGTGTATTTTTATTCGCACGCATGAAGGCACAACCAGCTTAACATAAGAAATCAAGGAAATCTAAAGTATAACGAAGATTGAAGTCTGGCATAAAATGTTTTTTGTTTGGTTGGTTTTACTTCTTTGTGATAAAGAAATATATTTATTTAGTACTAACTGTTGCGGCTTTGCTCGCGTGGAAGTTGATTAAATAAAAGTATTTAATTAAAAACTGTGTAAGTATGTATAAATAATGTATTCATGTTTTTAAACGTATTTATTTTTAATCAATAGCCTATTGATCAGGACTTTCATACAAACTTTCACCCCCTTAGGAGTAGAATGTCTATAAATGCTTAATCAGTAGCCTAATATTAAAGTTTCAGGTTTTTAACTTAAAATTATGGGCCTCTGGCACTCGGTGAAACACAGCACCGGCGCTGTTTCACATCGGTTTTCTGTAAGGCCGTGGTATCACTCCAGTCGACCCGGTCCATTGAAACCGAAGCGTAGCTCTCCCACTATATATACTAATATCTTAATACTAAAAGTATGTACGTATAAGAAGATGAATATAGGATAGTGGTGAGTTGTGTCGACAATCTGTTAGCATTAATCAGACCTGATAGCCGTCGTCCCGAGTTCGCATCCCGGGTCGATGACTCGCAGATAAGTCATACGCGGCTATCTGACGAGCTTAGCTCTAGTTAATAAGTCGATGGGTTCCGATCGCACGACTAGTTCTGTTCTTATCTTCATCTTCTCCATACTGAGATAATAAATTTAAAACGAAACTTATGTCAAATTCAAATTCAAAATCATTTATTCAATTAAGACACTAAGTGACATTTATGAACGATAAATTAAAAATACAGTTTAAAAAAAAATATATCGACACAATTGGACGCCACAGATGTACTGTATTGTCAAGGTGAATTAGATGGAAACACCAAAATCCACTGCCTGTCTGTGTCGACCCATAACTTCAAAATACGCACAGCCTCATGAAAAGAATACTGGCAAACTCATGGCCACTCTTTTTCAAAAATACTTTAAAGTTTCCACTTAAAGTTTTCTATCTTTTAAATCCTGCAAAAATGGCTTGCTATAGAAGAAGAATTTATTTCTTGTACTAAATAGAAAAACAGCTTTAATAAGCTCACTTGATCTTGTACAATCTTCTGTCAGTAAATAATTGATTTGTTATCTTGCTAGTACTTAAGCATCATTCGGGCATTCCTGCCTCACATTATCCGTTTATGGTTTTGAGTATTATTTCATATTTTATTAGTATTTAGTTAAGGCACATTTACAGACATACAACGAAGCACCTTCGAAATAATATCATCACATAGGCTTCTCCTCAGAAACGAGGTTTTAGTTTGTAATACGACGATGGTCAGACCGGTTTTTATAGGGTTTGTATCAAGTCAGTCAATCTTCTTTGCCACCTCAGTCAAGACGAATAGAAGTGGTGACGGAACGGAAATACATGACACGATATCATTCATAAATATACATAAACTAACTTTTTAATATCTTCTCTAATAATCTATCCAATCGCTTTCTTCTATAAAAAGAAACGCCGTCCTCTTAAGTCCACGGCGCCAGTCTATTTTGTACTCTTATCGTCACAGTGGTGTATCTTCATCTCGTGCGAGTGAGTCGTGCACATTGGTCCCTCGAGCCCATATGGGCTCTTTCACATTGTGCTTACAATGGCATGCCTAAGAAACGTGATACCGTGTCTGCGATGCGACCAACTCTATAAGTGCGCTACTGATGCACTTCACTTACAACACGCCAGAAATTGGATTTATTTAAAGAATTGACTTTTTGTGTCTAATTTTGATATTTGAAATGTTGGCGTATATTTTATATTGAATTTGAAATATAATTATTGTTTCGAATATTGGCTAATTCCAATCCAATTGGAAAAGAGGTTATGGTCAGACGTTTTAGTTTAGGTCCTTAAGTAGGCTTTTACGGGATAAATGGGGGTGATAGTTTTCTATGCCACCATTTTCTATTCAACAATAACAATTATTACCATTGCAATGCGATAAATCAGTAAATTGCGTTAGTACCATTGCGAGGTCTGCAGTGAATGCGATTATCCAATTAAGGAGCGAGGGAGCAACGCACTGTCGCCTATCGCCTGCACACCATCGCTCCTTGCACATACTTCAATATCTTACTGATTCTGGCGTCCTGGTATTATTCAATCGTGCAGCTTCAATTGAGCTTGCACATCCTCACTTACTCATTACTTCAATATACACCACTTAGCGGTCATGTGCCCCTGGTATTAACAAATCAAATCTTCATTTCATAAGGGCTCTCTTCTTCATTTGGTACGTCTTTTAACTAACTAATCCTGATTGATTTAGTTTTTAGTTACGATTATGATATAATTAAGTATTTATGAAACATCATCGTATTATATTTCTACACAATTACCTTGACTGCTTTAGGGGTAGTAAAATGCTAGTGTTCATAGACAATAACAAAAGCTAATGGCTTAAAATTTAATTTTAGCGCTCAATCGAAGGTATTTTATTTTAATTTTACGGCAGTGGTACGAAATTGTAGTTGACGAAATAAAATTATGTACCTCATTTGGGTATATTCGTTTGTAATTACAAAATTTAAATATAATTGAAAAGTAAACTCCCACGAAAAATAAATGCATACATCCATAATTGAAAGTATAAAACGATAATTTACTTTCATTTAAACATTTGACTTAAAAACTGTATGTCCTGACAATTCTTTCCATCCTATACAACGACAATGAACTACGAAAGATACCAAAATGATCGCAATAACAAGTTGACATCGCAAAAACCTCCCTGCAAAAGAATGTTCGTCCGTGTTTAAAGCAAATGAGCCGTATAAACAGGCTCAAGACCGCTTCGATGGAGTCGGGGCCTTCAGTAGCGCTGGCGGCGCGTAAATCTCGTAAATGGTCGATTTTCTTGACTAAAACCGTGGTTATTGTGCTAGAGAGCGGCGTGTACGATCGGCCCGCTCAACTTGACCTAAAGGTACAGGGCTGGTTGGCCGAATTAAACTTGTGGAATGGCTCAAATTTATACCCGGCATGCCTTTTACTCATATATCTATACAATGTAAATATTATAAAATAACTTAGCTTTTAAATGCATTTACTAGCATGAGTAATTATGATGTAACTGAATGTATGATACAGACTAAAATAATTATCGTCTAAATTAGTCAAGTTATTATTAAATCAAACTATATTCAGCTCAATGACTTTGTAGGTCGCATTACCATATTTAGAATAAAAAATAATCACGTCTATTTTGTGTCTGCTTAAAAAAAACAGCTTCAGCAATCTGCTTGGAGACAAATTCTCTTGTCTTCTGTATATTTTTTTATTTATTTTTTATATATTTATTTTGTTTTTTTATTTATATATACGGTTATAGATAGACAATGCCTGTCTCATTTGCATCTTATTGCATAGATCTGATAGTCACTATTTATGTAACTATCTTTTAGTAGGTTGGCTTATATGTGTATATATATCTTGCGTAAAAAATCATTGCCCTGATAACAGTTATGGGGACTTTAATGCACAAGAACTGACTAAAACCTTGTATCCTTCTAATAATCCATTCCATTTATTTCAAATATTGGTACTTGTCAGCCCTAATGTTGGACATGTTAGGGCCATCGCGTGGGCACTACCTACACTCCACGGAGAAGTTTAGCCTGTCTATAATGATAGATAGTTTGCGGACACTCGGCAGATTATCCTATCCTTACTTTTTACTAAGCTATTTAATGATATGATTTTTTTACCAGCGTAGGTAATTGAATGACAAAAATGAAGGAACCTTTAAGTCATTACACGAGCTCGCGTGATCTTACCTATCATGCATTTGTCAGACGAAATTAGTTCTTATATTGATAGACATAGCTTTAATACTGTGCATAATATTACGTAATGATATGCAAAACATTGTTCCAATTCATATTGGATCGATTTTTATGAAGGTTCCGTGACACCGAGCTGTTGGGACCACCCTGGATAGGGGGCGGTGCCGGCCGTCCCAGTTGATACTAAATCCATAAATTAAGCATTCAGTAAAAAATACGTAACGTAGACAGTAAAGTTCAAATGTTATTATTCGTATCATATAAAGTATGTCTTGAAGTTATAAGTTACATCTGTTGAAGTTGATATATATTTGATAAACAAGTAATGAATTCTTTAAAAAATCAAACCTGACTGCGTCAATGTCATATATAAAACATATCGTAATCGCCGTCAATATAAATAATAAATAAATATTTCGGACATTTAACACACAATTCCATCTAGTCCCAAACTAAGCAGAGCTTGTATTATGGGTACTAGATAACTGATATGAATACATAAATACATATAATTATACATAGAAAAAACCCAAACTCCGAAACAAATATTTGTAGATCATACAAAGATTTGGTCCGACCCAGGATTCGAACCCGAGACCTCATGGACAGCAGTCGCATACGCTACCACTGCGCCACCGAGGCAGTCAATATATTCGTAATCACCGTTAAAAATTCTTTATTTTGATACCCATATACACTCGATGTATTTTGAAAACTGTTTTTGATATTATTTATGTTTTTTTTTTTAATTTTGATGTTCCCGGTGTCACTCTCACAACTAAGACGAATCTATTGACACCACTCACGTAAAAATACGACTTGCCGTTGAGACTCTAGGGCGTGCAAAAGAAGCATACATACATACATACACTCGAAAAACGTAACCCTCCTTCCCTTCAAATCCTTTCGCAGTCGGGTAAAAAACAAACAGCACTAACCATAACATACCACATTGGAACTCGGACATAGTATACAACCATTTCTGATATTTAAAACTGATTTCTACGGAAATTCGCCCCCGTCCATTAGACGCCCCTTATACGTTGTATACTATATTCTTAACCTGTCACGCCAGTAACATTGGCCATCACTAATTCTGACTGAAAATTAGAGGAGGGAAGAATTACAGGAAGATATAACTCAAAATTAGATTTCAGCAGGTTTGGTTCTCTTAACAAAGCCACAAAGTAACATACATACTAACGACTAGTATACCCTGCTACGAATTTTGAACTCCTCAGTTGCCAAGTTCCCACGCAGATCAAGATCCTTTACCTCCTATAACAATAAACCTACAGCAACATAAAATTGCAGCTTCATCATTCACGGCAATATATTCGTCCGCAGATCACGAATATTTGTACGTGAATATAATCGTCGACTGCGACTCGTGGTCACGCGCAGTTGTTGGGCCTTTATGTTATGGATGCCGCATGCAGCTTTACAAGATATTAAGCTGACTCCACATACGCTACTTAGCCTGATTATTAGTTAAAAATGTTCAATTGAAACTTTCTTTCATCTTGAAATGTATACCTACATATCTTTCTCTTCTCAGTCTCCAACACCTACACTTAATTTTGATCGGTTTGAGGGCGACAGTAACAATATTTTTAAGTTCTTTATTTCTTGTATTTTCTGTCTCCCCAGTTATCTGTTTAAATAAATAAAATACAAGATCATGTTTGTAATTTCACAATGACTGATTTTTAATAAATATTTTAGTAATTGTAAAACTTGTTTAATACAATGTTGCACTCTGTCTGTTTATTTGTTCTGACCCATTTCCACGGAACTTCATCTGCCAGCTTTTGCCGTAAAGGTTAGTATAGTTTTGCGCACAGAACGTAAATATCTACTTATACTTATTTAAACTTGTTGAAACCGTTAAAATGTGATCTTGTGCTTTTGAATTCTTGTACAGAGAGTTATAATATACTATTGCTAATATATTGACGGCACAATGTAACAAATGAGACCTGACCTTTACTCTTCGTTCTTAACACAGCACGTTCAAGTTCTGTGGCTGACAAATGCTACTTCACAAAGCCTCATATCCGATGTCATTCGCCAAAGCAAATAATACAACTATTGCGAACTCGTATACCAATATCCTCAGCTGCGGTGTGTCTGGTATTTATGTCAACGTACAAAGCGCTCTTTCTCTGCTATGCCCTGTGAATTCCTTCGACATGTTTTAAGTTTTATACATTACTAGCAACCCGCCCCGGCTTCACACGGTTTCATTAATGAAAATATGATACAGCCTATGTTTCTCTGATATGTGCGGCTTAATTTTTTTCCGATGCTTTCAACAAATATCGTTACATTTAAGCCATACTCAACATTTTAATACTATTTTTACTTATAAATATAGTGATTCTTGAGGAAGGATTTCGTTTATGGATTTCCGTGCGGTAGCTTTTGAGTTTATCACGAACAGACAGACAAAAAGACGCGGTAGAGGACTTTGTCTCAAAGTTTTTGTAACAGTTGTATATCACTACTTATTAAAAATAATACGCAGTGATATACAACTCTTACGAAAACTTTAGCAAAGGTTACTATAAAACCGTTAGACACAGTCTGTTTAAAGTTTTATCGCCTTAAAAGACCGTTACCAAATTAGAGATACTTTGATTCCTGTGTCAAGAACACAAAAATACTTTGATTCGGGACTTCTATTCATTAATTTCAGATTTTTCTTTTATTTTTATTGTTTTAAAATTTCAGAATGTATTTGTGCATATTTGCAGGAACATGAAACTGGTCTCTCTGTTACTCAAAAATTATACAGTTTGAAACTTTGGATTGATTCAGTGGTTATTCTCATGTCTAAAGTGAGATACCCCAGCACCTTAACCTTAAGGCATTATCATCCTGCCATTGCAAAATAATACCAGTTTCATGTATCGTAATATAGACACACAGAAATCAGTGTAGTATATTCATACATATTTTAATTTATAATTAAACATGAGACAACAGCAACAATGAAAACACAGTAGATAAATATTTACTGGTACTTACTCGTGTGTACTTGCGGTAAACACTTTTTCTTACATACCGCATTGGCACAACAGCGACTTCTACCAGGCCTTCATTGAACCTGGTAGCAATACTTTATATTGTATTATTTACATAAAACGATAGAACCGTAGTTCTTTCCAATTTTAGAGTCAAAATAGTCCTCACTACCCGACTACTGCTTAATCAAAAGGAAAGGTGATAGTTTTGGCAGCCTCAATATGTATGTTTTTGTGTGCGTGTAATGTGTAATAATAATGTGTATGTAATACTGAACAGATTTAATGAATGAGGTATCAATAGATTCGTAATAATGGGCGAGGTGACATAGGCTACATACAATTTCATCATCATCATCATTAAAAAAGTATATACGTAGTCGGGTAATAATTTCTTTAAACTTTTCCTTGTTTTGCCTATTAGGATCGACTGACGTATTTATCACGGAATCGGTTGTGTACTACCACGCTCCTTTTTTTAGTGTAACAATTTTTTTTAACAAAATAGTTTACATCTTTCTATTCTACTATCTATCAAATATTACTGTAAGAAGGTTGTTACCGACTGGTTTCTTACACTTAGCTATGACGAAACTGAAAATCTGCTTCATCCAGTTGAATAGGCTATCACCACACACACACACACACACACACAACACA